>JARYGA010016633.1:0-24424 GCA_030545235.1 Helianthus tuberosus | reverse complement strand
TGCGATTAGCGAGTACACAGCAAGTAGTATAGCGAGTAGTATAGTATAAGCAGGTAACATAGCATGTGATTTGTTAACGTTTTGGGATAGATGTGCAGTGTGAGTTGTGTCTGTCGACCAAAGTGAACAGCGAAAAGCATATAAATCACCAAAATTGAAACATATAAACAGGCAAAATCACATAAACACATAAAATTCCACATAAAAGGGACAAATATCAGAGTCAGCAGTTACGGGCTCAGAATCGAAAACACATAAAATCAGCGATTACGAGGTTGAAATCGAAAATAGATTGTCTTAGGCTGATAGACGTTGACTACCCAAAGTGGTTCGGCTATTCTCAAGTGCCTCGAGTGCATGCTTTGGCCTAATGGACTGTGCTCTATCACCTGGATACGGCGAACGACATGCATCCTTTCGGTTATACACGCAGCTTGAGCCATTGGAATTCATCGAGACTTTGGTGAGAGTTTTGTAAAACCAAAATTTGGAGCGGAACGAGTCATCAAGGTTCGGGTTTCACCCCTAAATTAGTGACTACGTTCCTATTTGTGTGATAATATCACGAGATTGAGAAAGGAAATTGCGTCGAAGTACGGATTTCACTCCTGATTAAACGCAAATTCTCTTGTTAATAGTAAAAATGCGGATCGAACAAGCGATTCAATCGAGAGTTCGCGGCTTTCACACCTAATCTCGGCTTTCACACCTAATCTCGATCTAATCACTTGTTTATTTTTGAAAGGCAGTGCAGCTGCGTTAGGAAAGGCAATGTGATAGTATAGAATGATTGCGAGTTGATCGAATAGCAGTAATAGGCTCGTGCGGAACCCCCAACGGGTTCGCATAAGGCGGTCTGTTGGTACGTAGACTATAGACTAGGTCGTTTCTAAGACATCGACCCGGACTAGGCCGAGTCCTGCCTAATTCCCTATAGTTATGGCTCTGATACCAATCTGTCACACCCCAACCGATGGCGGAAACATCGGGGTGAGGCACTGAGCAAAACAGATTGTCCAGGAGTTTCCATAACAACTACAATTACCAATTATTTAAGCATCACGTCCCATACCATGACATAATAAGTAGCATAGTTATTACAGACAATTCAAAGACAAATAGTTCTGTTTCGACAACTCAAATATAAATTGTTTTTGTTTATTTCTAGACTCCATCCTAGCTCAATTCCAGCAAGTAACAAGCAAGCATCCTAAGCACCAGTCACATACGTTAAAATAAAGTCAATACACATGGTGTAAAGGTGAGCATACAAGTTTGATAGTATAACAGATTTCAAAATCGTTTACGCATAACTAGCATGTAACATGTAGCAAAATGAAGCATGTAGGTTATCGACAATGAAATATGCACAGACGTGACTGCGAGTTGTAGAATGCGCAACACATATCCCCACTGGGATACGTGAAGTAAAGCCCTTAGCAACCCCTGTCCACGACAGGTGCTGAGTCCAAACTATAGTACTATCGTTGCTAAGGTGTCAGGCAACAATCACTGTATTAACATAACATACAAGCATTCATCGAATAACACGTAACATGCAATTACGGTCAGCGTATAAATAGTGTTTGCGTTGTGTATCGATTGTGATTTGAATAAGTAACGTATGTAACACCCAAAAGTGCGTAAGCAAAAAGGGTTCGAGTATACTCACAAATTGTGTTTAGTAAATAAACACTCTCTTGGATTGAAGGGAGCGCTGGAAAGTTAGCCTGATTACAAAATGATAGCATAAGCGATTGAACGGTGCGATAAATGATGCGAAGTGATTGAGTGTCGAATGGTAATCCGATCAGATGACAATCCGAATGGATGGTCATTCAATCGGATGTCAATCCATTCAGATGGTCATCCGATTGGCGAGACATTTCAGTTGAGAACAAATTCACAGCAGGATGGTCATTCGATTGGATGGTCTTCCGATCGGATGGCAATCTGTTAGAACTGATGATCTTTGAAAATTGATAAGATTGTTTTAAGTGTTGGAGATCCAATGTCAACCGATCGGATTGTCGTTAGATCGGATGGCAATCCGATCAGACGGGAATCCGTTCGACATTCAGTTTGTTTGAAAATTTGAAAATGTTTAAGTGTGGAAGTTCAAGTGCAATCCGATCGGATTGTCGTTCAATCGGATGGCAATCCGATCGGATGACAATCCGTCCCACCATCTGATCGTCTTGAAACTTGAATATTCGTTAAGTTTTGAATGTTTTGCGATTTGATCGAGACGGTATGACAACGAGCTAAACAACAGGACCTCGTGTCCAAGTCGTCCGACCGAAGTGGGAATCACCCCAATCCGTTCAGCTGACTGTTCGTGACGGTTGTTCATGATCAACCCAAAATTGGTTGTCTCTTTGATAGGAATCAGATCTCGGACAGACACTTCACTTGAAATAAGTAGAAGGCCTGAATGAGCTCCGATTCTATCGGTTTTGAGTGCATTGAGTGTAAAAGAGTTGAAAGAAAGTTACAAAACCATCTTTTAATCCTTTTAATCTTGAAAACATTTAGATCTAGATGAAATCCGTGTTAAAACATGTGGAAATCCTTTAGATCTGAGTTGTTCTTGGTGGAATGAAGTCAGATCTTGAAGTTCATGAGAACTCCATGATGACATCACCCTAGAACACCTCAAATCCGCTGATTTCACGGGTAAAAGTTAAGATTCAAAGGTGAAAATGATGAAGAAGTGTGTGTAGATCATGGAAGTACAAGATTTGAGTTGAAAACTTACAAGAATCGCGAGAAATCGAGAGAAAATTTAGCTTGAGCATGCTGGTCGAACGAGAGAGCTGTCACATCACTGTTGGTGATGTGACAGGGGTATTTATAGGTTGCCAAAAGAGGAAAGGGAGCATGGGTGTCGGATCGGATGGCACTTCGATCGGATGGCCATCCCGTCGGATGGTCATTCGATCGAGTGGACCGGCGAGTTGAGTTTTGGCGTTTCGTTTCGCGTTTCGAGCGTTGCGATGTGTTTGAGCGAGTGTCGATTAAGCGATGCGATAGATTAATAATAATTACACACTAATACCATATCTAACATGAAATCATCATAAATAACTTGCGTTTAGTGTTTGCGATTCGATTGTGCTGCGATAGAGTTGCGATTGCGTTTCGATTGATCACCACAACCGTGAAGTAAACATGCGCAAGTAACACATAAATAACACACACACGTAAAAACAATATACAGAACCTATCAATCAGGTTGCGAATGTGATTGCAATGCGATAAAGCGATAAATAGATTAGCGATTAACATCGATTAAACCTCGATTATTATAGATACTCCACATAATACAACTAAAGAAAATAAAATACAGGGTTTGATTGCAAGTCAAGGAAGTCAAATCAATAGTTAAGCAAGGAGTGACAGATCGCCATTAGCAATCTTTTCTTCCTTTGACTTTGACTTTGACTTGTACTCTGACTTCCAAAACACGGGGTGTTAGAATCTTGTCCGACCGAGATGATCGTTTTGTGCCAAGGATATGGCAGACGTTTCAGAAGGCTTTTGGGGTCACGGTTGAACCTTAGTACTGCATTTCACCCTCAGACGGATGGCCAGAGTGAACTAACGATATAGAATGTGGTGGACATGATTACGTGCTTGTGTGATGGACTTTGGTGGAAGATGGCATACTTATGTTTCAAAACACACGGAAATTTGAAGTTTCGCTTTTTTAAACATTAAACATTTACATCATCTTGAAATCTAAACAAACAAGTTAAACATAGTCTATCATTGTTATTAAGTCACTAAGGCCTCGTCCAGTCCTATGTGAGCATGCATCCTAGCAATCAACATCATTCAACAACACCTGAAACATATGTAAAAACAAAGTCAGCAAAGAAATGCTGGCGAGCACATAGGCTTATGAGAGTGTCGGATTCATGGCTAGTTTACATGTTGCAATACTTAATTAAAAACCTTGTTTTGAAAAGTATAGTATTGCGACATAATTAACCATCTCAAATCAAGTTGGTTATAATTTATAAAATCTCGTAGCCATGATTCTTAACCCAAAACATTTATTTAATTAAACCAAATTGTAAAACATCTCGTAAAAACTCGTTAACAAAACTCGTATGGTTTATATTATTCAGAAAATATCATTGTGTGACATTGTTTCAGAATCGTTTACCCAAGTGAACTAAATAACACCACGGTATGTAATATGATGAAAACACTTATATATAGGAAGTACCAGCGGCGTATCTACCATGTTTTCATCACATTACACCCGTCCCGTTATCTAAACACTAACCAAACACCAATCGTTTACCCAAATCGTTTAACTCGTAAAAAAATCGCTTCAGTCGTTTAAATCATTCTCGTTTTAAATTGTGAAAACTACTTTTGGTCGTCTCGCTAATAACATCCAAACCTTCGTTACTCGACTATCTCGAAACTCGCATTAATAAACCACCAAAGGGTAAATTAACAATCACAGATTCAGTCGTTACCCACCTAACCCACACATAACCATGGATGCAGTCTGATAACGGGATTTGTCAGATTCTATGGTACCATAACTTAATACTGGTCGGTTCTGCCAAAATTAATGAATGTTATTTGTTATGTAATTACAACCAACAAGTTTGTTCACATTATCAAAATCGTTATTAATTTAATATAAACCATTTTAATCATTTTCGAAACCATCGTTAAAAAACATTAAAATCATTTAACACATATGAATCTCCCCAAAACAATCGAAAACAGTAAAATAGGGGAACTATGTACTCACTTGAGAATGCTTAGAAGTCTTGAATAACAACCAAGCAAAGCTAGAGGGATCACGGAAATCAATCGGCACCTAATATAAGTAACTATGTAAATAAACCGGACCTAAATCGGAAGATCAGATAGGATGAGGTTTCGTAAACCAAATGAGTATTGGAACTCATATGACATGGTTTAACAAAGCCTACATACTAAATCGAAGCCTAACCTAAGTGCTTACGACCCGTTTAGGTAGCTTACGCTACTTTAACACGTCGTTCGCGTAAAACGCGTTCGGACCGCCTAACTAGTCCTATGACAAGTATTATATGCCTTAACATGTCTAATAATGTTACCTAATCAGCTTAATTGTCAAAATTTAGGTTACATATGCTTAAAATGAAATTATGCGTAAAAAGGGCATTTTGGTCATTTTCCTAAGGCATATAACTACCTATCATACAACTAACTAAACGAAGTGACCATAAGGTATAACCTCGGAAGGTTATTCCCTATACAACTATGGTCACAAAATATGTTTGATCGGATACTAATGATCGACCAAACAGGTCGGGTTCGAAAGTCTAAGCGGTTGTTTAGACCGCTTATCTTACGTCCCTACATAAGCACTAAACTAAAAGTGACGAGCTAAACATGTTAAAACATGTTTAACGAAGTTAGAAAACAATTTTGATATCAAAACAAACGGTTTTGATACCCAAGAATAGTTAGGTTGCAAAATACGCATGAATACTTATTTTGACCGAAACTATGACTCATCACTATACCTTATCAACGTGGTAATCAGTAGGTATAGTCACAAGGGACTATAACCATCGTGATTACGCTCACGTTGCGAAGTTCAAACGAACTTTGTGTTGACCAAAGACTGGTCAAAGCAGAAAGTCAAACACAGTTTGACTTTTACGCTTAAAAACGCATAAAAGCACGAAAGAATACTTACAAAGGGTCCAAGCTAGAAGATCTTGATTCAAATTGCTCAGGTATGAAGTGTTAAACCCCAACTTAGAGCTATTTGAATCAGATTGTGAGGAATGTGAATGAAGGTGTTGGGTTTATATAGAAAACCCACAACCGTTAGGATCGTTCCTCGCAATCCGTGCTTCGATCTTGGCCCTCCATGTGGGCACATGGTATTGTAATACAAGGGGCATACTAAAAACCATCAAATCTAGCCCAAAGTATGCAAAACCTTGGGTTAAAACCATCAAAAATAGGCTGGAAGTCCAAATTCAATGTTTCTGTCTGATGGGCTCTCACGGGCCGTGTAAGAATAGGCCTGGGTTACGCCCCAGGCCTAGAAAGTTTGGTAGAACTACAATTTAGCCCCTGCAGGTCCAAAACTTAGTTTTTGATACATTTTTGACACGTTTAAGCCCGTTAACCCCATTTCAAGGCTCTAAAATGAATTTAAAGTATAGGCAACTTAAAATATGCTCAAAAAAATCTCGTATGTCGGTTCGTTTGGTCGTACGGTTGCGTTATTCGGGTAATTACGACGGAAGTCGTAACGAAATAAAAAACGATCCAAATTAAGCGACGAATGGAATTTTATCATGGCAATCACTAAAATAAAATATTTTAATGATTACGTAAATTTTTGGATGTCCGGATATATTCAGAGCGTAAGATATGCGCGAAAACGCAAACTTATGCACTTTTTGACGCTTTTAGTCCCTGTTTGACCAAATAAGTTTATTTTAGCATACCTAACCCCTCAAAGACTATTTCTAAGCTATGTAAAGGATATTTAGGGTATGTTTAACTTATGATCATATTACGGAAGGTTCGATACCATACGAATCGGCAGACTTTTGCAGTTTGACGCAAATAGTCCCTACGATCGAATAAACTTGATTTCGACACACCAAACCCTCCAAAACTTATTTCTAAGTTATGTAAAGGTTATTTAAGGTATGTTAAGCCTATGTCACTATTCCGGAGTGTTTTTCGCATTAAACTGATTACGTTTACGCACCAGTGTGCTTATAACTTTCCAGAAAGCGATTTAGAGCTCGAAATCGAACAAGAATTGATATGTGCAAACGATACACATATTTATACAAATACCAAGTATGAAACACAATATTTCATTGATTTGTTATTTTTTTGATGGCCGTGAAGGCACAGATGTCACAGTCTCCCCTACTTCAGGAAATTTTGTCCCGAAATTTATTTAGAGGAAACTTGTGAGAGCTCGAAACTGGAAGTCGAAAAGATAAAACAACACTGGTTAGGGTTCTAAGCTTCTAGTAACTTTAAATAACATCATGCTTGCAATGTAAGAGGGACACTTATATACAAGTATATGAAGCGCCATTGGTGCGTCCACCGTACCTCCATTACATTGTTCACGTTTCGTTATTGTTGCCACTATAGGTTCTTACACATGATAAATCTTACTGGGGTTCCTGTGCACTGAATTTTATAATTATGTACACGTCCATAATTATGTAATTCCTTGCATAGTTCGCACAGCGTATTTTTAAAATGTGTAGGGAAAACCAAATGAATAAACCTGTGATGAGTGTGACTAGACCATCCTAGGGTCCTTTTAATTAAATCAACAAATGATCTCTTAAATAGACCACCAATGAGTCTTTTCAGCTATATCATCACATGACATTCTCAACCAAATTTTGAATCAATCTTTTTAACTAGACCACTCAAGGGGTCCCTTTCGAATTATGGAATGGTACTATATAATCCATGGGTCTTAACTATTACGTAGAAGCCCATTAAGGATTTAAGGTAGTACCTTTGAATATCCTACTATGAATCCCTCATATGGAGATATGGAAGATTCTACGAGGATTTGGATAACGAAAATTCGGATCACATAAAAACATAAAAGAAAACACAAAATCACATAATTGTTTAACTTGACCTTTAATTTGTTATCTTTGGACACGGGTATTTAAAGCACACCAGGAATCCAATCCGTGGATTTCATTTGGCACTTTAAACATTTTCAAGAATCTAACTATGGAGATAGGAAGATTTTAATAGGAATTTGGCTTGTCCTTATTGAATTGTAATGTACGTATTAAGGCGTACAAGGAATCCAATCAAGGGCTCCGATTTGGGCGATAATCATCCACAAGGATCTAATTGTGGGGATAAGAAGATCCTATATGGATTTTAGAATTCGAAGGGCGGGAGACGCTTCAAAACCTTGCACTAGACGTGCTTAAGTCGATACACGAGGTAGAATGCTCATGAAGTTGAAGTGCTAGATATGCCAAGGCGACACATAAAGCAGAATTTGAAGGTTAAGTCAATGTATGAGAAACATGTTTTTGAAAACTATGCATGGGGTTCTTTTAGAAATGTGTTTAATGTTTTTGAAACCTTACATAATACTTTTGAAATCATAAAGTAGATGTATTAGGTAAGTATATTTATAAAATGTTTTAAAATCATGCGAGAAAAATTTTGAAATTATGTATAAGGGTTTTGAAAACATGAATAATGCTTTTGAAATCATGCACTTGATACATTAAGCAAATATACTGTGTTAAAATCGTTTTCAAACTATATGAAATATTTTGAAATCATGAAGGTTGTTTTGAAAACCTACACTATGTATGTTGTTATGAAAACCGGAATGAAATGATGTGAGATTGAAGAAAGGTATCCTTAGTTATCTAACCAAGGATTTAAAGTGATTACTCAAAATGTCACTTGTTTTTTTGTACTTCGTTTCTTAGAATGAAACGAGCACTTAGAATTTTCGAGGAAATCATGAGCGATCATATGAACGAGAGAATTACAAATATGGTTCTTTGGTGTAGGTATCGTAGGGGTATGCCATACACACATATGCAACTATATTTGTACATCAGAATTGCAAACAACGATTTTATTTATAAATAAAACCGATTGTTTTTAGAGTTCAAGAAAAATAAAAGAAACGAAAGTATAAGATTCGGATTATTCAAAGCGGCAGCTTCTTCTAATCAGCCAAATGCTCATCCGTGGGTCAGATTTGCATTGAAAATATTTGGGCTTTTGTTCCTGAGATAACCCGTCTCGCCATAGGTGTAGCAAGTACCAGGAGAAAAATGAGCTCGTGCTGGATCTGCTTGTGCAGCAGTAGGATCTACAACAGCTTTGCTTTGGATAGCAAAACGGCACACATTAACCAGATGTCCCCATCGTCCACAGTTGAAACATTTTCGACATTTGACACTGGCATAGTGGTGGAGGTTACACTAATTGCACAAAGGAGCAGTTCCCAAGTACGGCTTCTTGGCTGGTGGTGCTGCCACCTGGCTAGGTTCTGCTTGATTTGGTGCAACGGCTACGGGATCCTTTGAAGCTTTACGCTTCTTTGACCTTTTCGAAGGCTCGGCTTCTGCTTCCTTTGATGCTTCTTGGGTGGTTTCATTATTGAGACGAGACATGGTGACGGCTAAATCAACAGTCTTCAGGATTACTTCACCTATTCGCTGGGCAAATTTGGTAGTCTGTTCGGACATTTGAGTGTCGCTGCGATGAAGAGACATTCTGGCGGAAATGAAAGACATAGGAGGAAACAAGTGAAATGTTATCGGATAATCAAAACAGAATGACAACGCATAGAAATTGCGATCATTTGTTTGTTACCTAAGGTAAACAAATAAGACGGTGACTAATCAAAGTAAGCGGGTCGTATTAATGTATCCCGAAGACATGCTTTATCCTATAAGTGGACACTCACCCCAAGAGTTCCCAGGTAAGAGTGACTGGTCCGATTATGTGGATTTGTACGAACACTCTAGCCTTAGACAGAAAACTCAGAGTACAGGCATCCACCTTTCCAGATTGCACGTGTTCACATTATAAGACCCAACTTTGACGAGATTTTGAAAACTTAGAGGGTTCAAAACCTTATAATAAATCATCCTAGAACAGATGATTGGTTTTCAAAGCGGATTTGAAATTTGTGTTCTTGTTGTGGTTGTCACCTAAGGATAAGTGACGGTATTGTTTTAAGATCTAAACACAAGAATCTTGTGTTAGGGTCCTAGGAAGGTTATAGACAAGGTCAAAGCATTACTAATAACCTAATTCCGTATAACCATGAGCTCTGATACCAACTTTTCTGTCACCCCCCGACCGCGTAAAACAACAAATCACGGCGGAATCGTCGGGGAGTGTTGTAACAGAATCATTGTTTCAAAACACACGGAAATTTGAAGTTTCGTTTTATTAAACATTAAACATTTACATCATCTTGAAATCTAAACAAACAAGTTAAACATAGTCTATCTTTGTTATTAAGTCACTAAGGCCTCGTCCAGTACTATGTGAGCATGCATCCTAGCAATCAACATCATTCAACAACACCTGAAACATATGTAAAAACAAAGTCAACAAAGAAATGCTGGCGAGCACATAGGTTTATGATAGTGTCGAATTCATGGCTAGTTTACATGTTGCAATACTTAATTAGAAACCTTGTTTTGAAAAGTATAGTATTGCGACATAATTAACCATCTCAAAACAAGTTGGTTATAATTTATAAAATCTCGTAGCCATGATTCTTAACCCAAAACATTTATTTAATTAAACCAAATTGTAAAACATCTCGTAAAAACTCGTTAACAAAACTCGTATGGTTTATATTATTCAGAAAATATCATTGTGTGACATTGTTTCAGAATCGTTTACCCAAGTGAACTAAATAACGCCATGGTATGTAATATGATGAAAACACTTATATATAAGAAGTACCAGCGGCGTATCTACCATGTTTTCATCACATTACACCGTCTCGTTATCTAAACACTAACCAAAAACCAATCGTTTACCCAAATCGTTTAAGTCGTAAAAAAATCGCTTCAGTCGTTTAAATCATTCTCGTTTTAAATTGTGAAAACTACTTTTGGTCGTCTCGCTAATAACATCCAAACCTTCGTGACTCGACTATCTCGAAACTCGTATTAATAAACCACCAAAGGGTAAATTAACAATCACAGATTCAGTCATTACCCACCTAACCCACACATAATCATGGGTGCAGTCTGATAACGGGATTTGTCAGATCCTATGGTACCATAACCTAATACTGGTCGGTTCGGCCAAAATTAAAGAATGTTATTTGTTATGTAATTACAACCAACAAGTTTGTTCACAATATCGAAATCGTTATTAATTTATTATAAACCATTTTAATCATTTTCGAAACCATCGTTAAAAAACATCGAAATCATTTAACACATATGAATCACCCCAAAACAATCGAAAATAGTAAAATAGGGGAACTATGTACTCACTTGAGAATGCTTAGAAGTCTTGAATAACAACCAAGCAAAGCAAGAGGGATCACGGAAATCAATCGGCACCTAATATAAGTAACTATGTAAATAAACCTGACCTAAATCGGAAGATCGGATAGGATGAGGTTTCCTAAACCAACTAAGTATTGGAACTCATATGACATGGTTTAACAAAGCCTACATACTAAATCGAAACCTAACCTAAGTGCTTACGACCCATTACGACCCGTTTAGGTAGCTTACGCTACTTTAACGCGTCGTTCACGTAAAACGCATTCGGACCGCCTAACTAGTCCTATGACAAGTATTATATGCCTTAACATGAGCTATTTGAATCAGATTGTGAGGAATGAGAATGAAGGTGTTGGGTTTATATAGAAAACCCACAACCGTTAGGATCGTTCCTCGCAATCCGTGCTTCGATCTTGGCCCTCCATGTGGGCACATGGTATTGTTATACAAGGGGCATACTAAAAACCATCAAATCTAGCCAAAAGTATGCAAAACCTTGGGTTAAAACCATCAAAAACAGGCTGGAAGTCCAAATTCAATGTTTCTGTCTGATGGGCTCTCGCGGGCCGCGTAAGAATAGGCATGGGCTTGCACCCCAGGCCTAGAAAGTTTGGCAGAATTACAATTTAGCCCCTACAGGTCCAAAACTTAGTTTTCGACGCATTTTTGACACGTTTAAGCCCCGTTAACCCCATTTCAAGGCTCTAAAATGAGGTTAAAGTATAGAAAACTTAAAATATGCTCAAAAACATCTCAGATGTCGGTTCGTTTGGTCGTACGGTTGCGTTATTCGGGTAATTACGACGGAAGTCGTAACGAACGCAAAAACAATCCAAATTAAGCGACGAATGGAATTTTATCATGCCAATCACTAAAATAAAATGTTTTAATGATTACATAAATTTTGGATGTCCGGATATATTCAGAACGTAAGATATGCGTGAAAATGCAAACTTATGCACTTTTTGACGCTTTTAGTCCCTGTTTGACCAAATAAGTTTATTTTAGCATACCGAACCCCTCAAAGCCTATTTCTAAGCTATGTAAAGGATATTTAGGGTATGTTTAACTAATGATCATATTCTGGAAGGTTCGATACCATACGAATCGGCAGACTTTTGCAGTTTGACGCAAATAGTCCCTACGATCGAATAAACTTGATTTCGACATACCAAACCCTCCAAAACTTATTTCTAAGTTATGTAAAGGTTATTTAAGGTATTTTAAGCCTATGTCACTATTCTGGAGTGTTTTTCGCGTTAAACTGATTACGTTTATGCACCAGTTTGCGTATAACTTTCTAGAAAGCGATTTAGAGCTCAAAATCGAACAAGAATTGATATGTGCAAACGATACACATATTTATACAAATCCCAAGTATGAATCACAATATTTCATTGATTTGGTATTGGTTTGATGGCCGTGAAGACACAGATGTCACATATGTCACACCCCGGCCGCGTTAAAACAACAAACCGCGGCGGAAACGTCGGGGAGTGTCGTAACAGAATCATTTTTTCACAACACATGGATTGAAGTTTCGTTTTATTGAATTAAGTTTATTACATTGTATTGAAATCAGAAACAAAACATGAACAAATTGACTTTCATTGTTATTGGGTCACTAAGGCCTCGTCCATTCCTATGTGAGTATGTATCATAATCATCGTCAAACATCATTAAATTGTGGTACCTGAAACATATGTGAAAATACGTCAGCATAAAAATGCCGCCGAGTACATAGGTTTTGTGAGCGTGTCAGATCATGACTCGAGTTCATACTGTAATACCTCATCCAACTACGAGAGTTTTCGACTGAGTACCTTAGAAAACAAAAGAGTCTGATATTGCAGTATGTTTCTATCAACTTTTACATGTTGATATACGTATAAACCAAAACTTTGTAGCTATGAATCTTAACTGAAAACATTCTTTTTTGTAAACCAAGTAGTATATCATTGTTTGAAAGTAATCATTGTATGGTTTATATCTTTTAGTAAACCTTGTAGTGTAACTTTGTTTTGAAAACATTTGCCCAAGTGATCTAGATAACGCAACGACATGTAATGTGTTAAAAGCACTTATATATAGGAAGTACCAGCGGCGTATCCACCATGCTTTTATCATATTACACCCGCCCCGTTACCTAATCACTTACCATAACCCAATCGTTCAATAGTTCAAATAGTTCCAACTGTTCAAATAGTTCAAGTAGTTCACATAGATCAAATAGTTCCAATGGTTCAAATAGTTCAAATAGTTCCAGTGGTTCAATAGTTCACATAGTTCCAGTGGTTCAATAGTTCAAATAGTTCCAGTGGTTCAATAGTTAACGTAGTTCCAGTGGTTCAATAGTTTACATAGTTGAAATCGTTGTGTTCAATATAAACCTTAGCATTCGTTTTAGAAAACTCAAAATCGTTTGGCACATATGAATCACCCCAAAACAATTGAAAACAGCAAAAGAGAGGAACTATGTACTCACTTTGATTTGGAAAGTGTCCTCGATCTAATGAACTTAACGAAGCTCAGGCAAACCAAGGAAATCAAGTGGTACCTAGTAATCGGATCGCTAGTTAATAATCGACACCTAAATCGGAAGATCGGGTAGAATAAGGTCTTGTAAACCAAATGAGTGTTGGAACTCATGTTATATGGTTTAACAAAGCCTACATTCTAAATCAGAACCTATCCTAAGTGCTTACGACCCGTTACGACCCATTAAGGTAGCTTACGCTACTTTAACGCGTTGTTCATGCAAATGCGCGTTCGAGACGCCTAACTAGTCTAGGACAAGTATTTTATGACCTAACATGTTTAAATATGTTGCATAATCAGTTTAAGTGACAAAAATTAAGTTACATATGCTTAAAATCCAATTATGCATGAAAAGGGCATTTTGGTCATTTTCCTAAGGCATGTAAACTACCTATCATACAACTAGTTAAACTAAGTGGACCATAAGGTATAACCTCGGAAGGTTATTCCCTATACAACTATGGTCACTAAATGTGCTTGGTCGGATCCTAACGATCGACCAAACGGGTCGGGTTCGAAAGTCTAAGCGGTTGTCAAGACCGCTTGACTTACGACCGTAAACAAGCACTAAACTAAAAGTGACGAGTTAAACATGTTAAAACATGTTTAACTAAGTTAGAAAACAAGTTTGATATCAAAACAAAGTGTTTTGATACCCAAAGATAGCTTCGTTGCAAAATACGCATAAACACGTATTTTGACCGAAACTATGACTCGTCACTACGCCTAATCAACGTGGTAATCAGTAGGTATAGTCACAAGGGACTATAACCATCGTGATTACGCTCACGTTGCAAAGTTCAAACTAACTTTGTGTTGACCATAAACTGGTCAAAGCAGAAAGTTAAACACTGTTTGACTTTCATGCTTGAAAAGCAATAAAAGCATGAAAGAAGCTTACAAAAGGTCCAAGCAATGAAGATTTGATTCAAATTGCTCAGGTATGAAGTATAGAACTCCAACTTAGAGCAGATTTGAGATCAAGTGTGAAGAAATGCAAATGAAGCAAGTGGGTATTTATAGAAAGTCAAGAACCGTTAGAATCGTTTCTCGTAATTTGAGCTTCAATCTGAACCATCCAAGTGTTACCCACTGATTTACAATGCTAGGGGAGTCCCAAACCAGCTCAAGGTATTGCAAAAGTTGCATAAAAGACCCTAGAAATCAAGCTGGTTGCCAAAAATGGAGTTTCTGCCCAGATTGAGCCATCGCGTGCCGCCACAGCACAACCCTTAGGCTGTGGCGCGACGCCACACCTTCCCTGTTCCATAAACTTTCAATTATTGGCAGTTTTGATCCCTACAGCATGTTTAAGTCGTTTTCGACGCGTTTAAACCCCGTCAACCCATTTTCAAGGCTCAATAATGAATTTTAATTATAGGGGACTTGAAACATGCTTGAAAATATCTCGGATGTCGGTTTGTTTGGTCGTACGGTTGCGTTATTCGGTTAATTACGACGAAACACGAATGGACGCGAAAAACGATTCAAATTACGTGACGAATAGTATTTTTGCATTCCAATCACTAAAATAAAATATTTTAATGATTACAAAATTTTTTGGATGTCCGGATATGTTCAGAACATATGATATGCGCGAAAATGCAAACTTATGCACTTTTTGACGCTTTTCGTCCCTGTTGATCAAATAAGCGTATTTTCGCATAACGAACCCCTCAAAGCCTATTTCTAAGCTATGTAAAGGATATTTAGGGTATGTTTAGCTTATGATCAAGTTCCGGAATGTTTGTTACCATATAAATTGGCATAGTTTCGCAGTTTGACGCAAATAGTCCCTGCGATCGAATAAACTTGTTTTCGACGCACCAAACTCTCCAAAACTTATTTATAAGTTATGTAAAGGTTATTTAAGGTATGTTAAGCCTATTTCACTATTCTGGAGTGTTTGTCGCATTTAACTGATTACGTTTACGCATCAGTTCGCGTATAACTTTCCAGAAAGCGATTTAAAGCTAGAAATTAAACAAGAATTGATATGGGCAATTGATACACATATTTATACAAATCCCAATTATGAAACACAATATTTCATTGGTTTTGTATTCTTATGATGGTCGTGGAGGCATAGGTGTCACAACTTACTTGCCTAGTGGAGTTTTTCTACAATAATAGCTATCACACCAGCATTCGGGCCGCCCCGTCTGAAGCTTTATATGGACGTAAGTGTCGGTCCCCATTGTGTTAGGCGAGACCGGAGATAAACGATTTATTGGCCCCAAGTTGGTTCAGGAAACTACAGCCAGGACCGTTCAGATACGTGATCGTATCAAGTCAAGCATGTGGTATATAGGGAAGTTACGCCAACAAGCGGCGGAAACCGTCGGAATTTGTGTTTGGAGAGATGGTTATATTGAAGATCTCGCCCTGGAAAGGCGTGGCACGATTTGGAAAAGCGTGGGAAGTTGAACCCCTGGTATATTAAACCTTTCGAGATCCTGGAAAGGATCGGAACCATTGCTTACAAGCCGAAACTTCCAGAAACTTAGCAGTATTCACGACACATTTCACGTGTCTAATCTTAAGAAGAGTCTAACTCAAGAAACCGTCGTTATTCCTGCAAACAAGATTCACATCAACGGCAAACTCCAATTTACTAAAGGACCTGTTAAGGTTACGGACTGGAAGTCCACCAAACTCAGAGAAGTCGTATTAAATTTGTTAAAGTTTGTTGGAATTCACGTCATGGCCCAGAATTTACTTGGGAACATGAAGACCAAATTAATTCTAAGTACCCACATTTGATTCAAACCCCCCCCCCCCCTGCGACCGATAACATAGCTTGAATTTCGGGACGAAATTCTTTTAACGGGGGGAGAATGTGACAACTAGCACTTTTCCATGAATTTCATACAATAATAAACAGTAATCTGTGCTTTAATGATTGTGCATGATTGAATTAACCAGACGAATGAATTTCTGATTACTGTCATATACATACAAAGGCATTTCATGCTGCAAGATTGTTTGTCTTTATTACATGCAATACAGTGTGGCTCACTTAATGCACAGAACAAAGTTAGCACAGTTATCAGACAAACTAGAAGTACTGACGGGAGTTCAGTACTCAGACAGACCTAGTATTAAGACACAGAATGAGCCCCAGAACCAATCGTTACACTATAATTGTGTGTAGGAAAGTAGGGATTACAAAACTGCCTTCCTAGTGATGATTTAGGTGCCTGAAAGTGTCAGGAACACACTAAAACTGCAGAATTCTGCAGAAAATAACCAAATTCATCAATTTTCAGCATTTTAACAACTAAATATAATGCAGAAATGTGGTTTAATGGTCCAGAATACTTTCCTAAGTGTCGGGAATCAAAACTGTCATAAAAGGTAACATAAAGCACACTAAACTGCGCAATTTAGCACCTTAACGAACCGGTAACCAACCGAACAACCAGACACTACCCAAAACATCAAATTTTCACTAGAAGCATTGTTTTAGCGTTACGAAGCTAGTTATGGTCACCGAACATCATAATACATCCTATTAACACATAACACATATAACCCTAACTATTTCCATTACATTTCAACATAACCTTCTAACTTACCATTAAATCCCAACCAAGACCCCCCCCCCCCTAATGTGGACGGTTATATAAGGGCCCCACATGTAGATTTTTCTTGAATATTTTAATAGATATGTTAAGGTATATTCCAACATAAGATCCGCTAGTTAACATAATGTTAGAGCTTTATTCTTATAAACCACAAGTAACTACACAAGATACATTTCACAACTTCACAACTTACAAACCCTCCTCCTCCTTCTTCCTTGTCTACGGCCTCAAACAACCACCACACCACCACCATTTTTCAATCATCAACAACCATTCTAAGGTGATTCTAAGGTGCAAGGAACTTGATTAAGAAGCTTGGTAGCATTGGAGCTTGAAGGACCACTTCCTAGAGCTTTTATCCACCTTGTTATTCATCATCATCATCTTGAGTTCTTCCCTAGCCCTTGTGCTAGTAATAAGACCCTTGTAACTTGATTTTAGTTCTCTTTTGATTGGTTAAAAGATTACGTAAGTTGTTAAACATGAAGATCATGAAAGAATAAGAAGATAATCTTTAACATAAAGCTCACTAACATAAGAATCATTGTTGTTTTAGTGTATGTATGAATCTTGATTGTGATTTCTTGTGAATATGATGTTAATCATCATAAGGAAACTTGCTAGATTGTGATTAAACACAAGATCTAGCAAGTGAGAGGATGATCTTGTGAAAAATCAAAGTGATCATCCTTTATGTAAACATGAAAGATGAAGTTGTTTTTATGCAAGATGATGATGGATAAATGATATAAGGCTTATAAATGGATGATTTCAAAGATAGTTTTCTCAAGAAACCAAGTTTATTTACAAGATTTACATAAACATGATTTTCAGAGAAACTAATCACATTTTTAGTGATAAATCAAAGCTAGAAACACATTGTTAACACGAAAAATTCAAGAAGAAATGTTTATGAAAAATCATGTTATAAGTTGTGAAAGACTAAATTTCTCAAGAATAATGTTTATGAACAAATGACCACACTTTTAAGGGTAACTAAGTCTACTAATTAACATGGTAAGTTACTACAAGTTTTTTACAAAAATTTCAAGTTCATGATGTAGTGTAATTTCATAATTTTGGCTCATGGTAAGTGTTGAATAATTTGTGTTGATTGGTGATGATTTTAAAAGAAAATGATATGCTTTGAAAGCATGGAAACCTCCATTTTTAAGAGGAAACTATGGCAAAATTTTTCTAGAATTTAAACACTTAGAAAAATATTTTTAAACAAGTGTTTACAAGTATATTTTAATCATGGTTTTTCATATTAAAATTGCCATAATTTTTGTTACAAAAATCACAAATATTGGAAAATAAAAGTGACTAAATATGTATTTAGGAAAATATATATTTAGATGTCACAATTTGTGTGATTATTTGTAAATTATGTGTATTAGTTATATTATTTTAGGACTTGAAATAATATAACTTACCAAAATACCAAGAATTATAATACAAAATATTACCAAAATTCAAAAAAAAATATATATATAATTTATACCCAAAAAGTTGACAAACCGAACAAGGAATATGGATTACATATATATATTCCGGAAGTAAGTTCATATATATTTTGACAAATAAGTTAAGCAGTATTTTGGGAATCAAAGAAACGAAAATCATAATTTTTACGAGTGTTACAAAATATATCATATTTTTGTCAAGAAGAAAATACATTATTTTTTAATAGAGAAAGGATGTATATATTTTCTTGAATTATTAGAAGATATATTATTTTGAAGAAAATATATTTTCTTAAACAAATTTAGAATATATTATTTTTGGGGTGAAAAATAGATTTATAAATATTTTCTAAGTTAATCTTGAAAATCTATTATTTTTTAGGTTTATATGAAAATATAATTATTTTTGCCAAGGAAGAATTATAAATAATTTCCTATAGAAGTTTTCTTAAAATATATATATATTTTAAGAATACAAATTGTTGATCTTTATTGGTTAAAAATAATATTCCGGAAAATGTAAATACAAAAAAAAATTAAGTATAAGAATACTTAATAAATACAAGAAAATACGTATTCTCATACGTATGAATACACAACGGAATACACCACAAATACTTGGCAAAATACACAAGGATAATTATACACATACTTGGGAAATATTCACGAAAAGAATTGCAAAATGAACTAAGGAAAAATATATATTATTTTGACAATATTCCAAATAAATGGATGAATATAATTTAAGTTAAAATATTAATATTTTAACTAATAATTATATACTTTGAAATATTATAATATACATCTATGATGTAACTCAAAATATACCAAGATTTCCAAAACAAGTCTTAATGAACAACTAATACAAAGAGTCGTTACACGACCTAAACGTCTAATAAAACATGGCACGTGTGTAGGTAGTTGTACGACTCGTAGGAGGACCTTTGAATATACAAGACAGCTGGACACAAACTTGTGAGTTCATGTCCCCCTTTTCTCTTAACTTGTGACACCCCAGGAAAACCAGGAAACCAACGCAACATAACTAGCTTCCTTAGTAACCACGTGCCAAATTTCGGGATGGAATTTTCTTAACGGGGAGAGAATGTGACAACCCTCATGATTACATGTATCCGTACGATTATTTAATGATAATTAAAGTGCTTAGTGACTGTGTTGAATTACTTAACTGTTTCCTGATTACTGTGTCAAATTTACATGTGCTTGTTAACCTACTAGTCATGTGTAGAAAATTTACTAAAAGGTCCTGAATATTTTCCTAAGTGTTAGGAATTAATTATGTTACAAAAATATATATAATAGACACTTTACGGAATAATTAAACACTTTAACGGAACAGTATCTGACCGAACAATCGGACATTACCCGGGACACCAAATATTTGTCAAATACATTGTTTAATTATTTCTTTGCTTGTCGTGATCCCCGTATACCATAACACCCACTAAATATCAAATGAATAACATATATGAAAGCATACTTGAATTCTAACTTGTGATTACCATTTAGTTACAATTCAACTCCATACCCCCCCCCCCCCATCTACGGCCCTAACAAGGGTGGCCGACCCATGATTTTGTTATAATATTTTATTGGATCCTTTGCTTGAGAATTTAGACAAGATATAGGATGCATCTTTATAAGTATGGTTGGAGATTTTGAGAAGATCCTACACATCACTACATATCTTGCACTAGATCACACACTTCCTCACTTACCTCTCTCTCCCTCTCTCGGCTCCTCCTACATCCGCCACCATCACCACCACTAAACCACCACCTTCATCCATTTTCAAGTCTCCTTCAAGTGTAGAAGAAGGGTTATAGGAGCTTGCATCTTGTGGAGCTTCAAAAGGGCTTTGTTCTTGCTTTTTCCATCATCTTTTCTCATCATCACCTTCACTAGATTCTACCCTAGCCTTGTGCTAGTAGTAAGTTCCTTGTGCACCCTTGTTCATCTTGTTTTTATGGCTAAAACTTGTAGTATGATACTTATGTTTAAAACACTAAAGAACTAGAACACTAAAAGGGGTTAAACATGAACATGAACATAAGTTTACATGAAGATGAAATCTTGATGAAATAAAGTTGTTCTGATATGTTGCTGATTACTTGTTAATGTTAAATGTCCTTATTGATCACTAAATATGTTAACGGAACCAATATAACTCGCATTAGAATGTTAAAAAGCTGAAAACAGGAGGCTGATTGGTGTTTACAGCCAACTTCAGTTGGCTGTAACCATATCATAACTTAACAAAAACTTGATTTTCTTGAGTCTATAATGTGTTATTATGAAATACGGTTCTAATGGCACTAGAATCATAATTTTTGGACTTCGTTTACTATTTTTAAAGACCCGTTTTGTAACAGCAACTAAAGCTGAGTTTTTACTGCAATAAATGGGTGTTATATTTTTAATCATAACATGAAATCTATGTTGAATCAGCTCATGAAATTTGTAGTGTAAATGACCACTGATGTATTTGTAATCCTTCCACTGGAATTTCATAAATCGAACTTACGATGAATTTTTAATAAATTATTCCGTGGACTGCAATAAGAAAAAGATGAATCTGATTGCAGTCCGGAAAATAAATTTTTATAAAATATTGGTGATGAATTGGATCCCGATATTTTTACACAATAATAATTGGATCGTTTAAGACCTTCTGTAAAAAGTTTGGAATTTTTGGAACAAGTTAACTATTTTATTAAAATCCCCGAAAACAGCCCAGTTTTAAATGAAAAAGCTGAAATGACATAAGTAGTAATTTGCTTGTCTAAATGTCGGGTAGGTTACCTGAGAATAATCTAACATGTTATATGTCAATAAAAGTGTTATGTGCAATGTCGTATGTTTGCTTATGAACGGGAATAGATGGGAAGTTTATATGGGCATGAACCGTTAAAGTGATGCATGTTATGTGGTAGATGCGTGTAGGAACTTTGTGCTTATTTGAAGTCACTAATAAACTAAGTGGTAATCATACTAGGACGTGATTGACCGACCTTGACTGTTAGCTATTTTTGAGAGTCAAACCGAACAACCGAGGTGAGTTCACACTTTCTACAAGGCATGGGATTCCCGGTGGTTTGGGAATGGGTTAAGAAACTAAAATGGAATCTACATATCCTCCTTGGGTAGGATATGTACGGCCATCCTCCATGGGTAGGATGCCAATATTAATCATGCGTATTCTCCTTGGGTAGAATACGTACGTTCGTCCTCCTTGGGTAGGACAACAACCTTAAAACTTACTAGACAAAACTCTATCATGAAGTCCCTCATTTTATATCGACTTAATCGCCGAGGCCAATGGCGAGTGGGTCATTAGTTAATAGCGCTATTAGGTTTAACAAACCTCACACCGTGTCGTCCGAACGGGCGTGTACTAATGGACTATGGCAAACTGTCAATGATGATAGAACATTGACGTAGGGCACAACTATTGTTCGTCAGTTGTCGATATCGGTCTAGTAGTTCACATGGGGAAGTCCCCACTGATTATGGATATGGTTTGGGTAATAAAAAGGAACTGGTTAAACATACTTTCAACTATGGGGTAACCCCCCCCCCCCCCCACGGCAAATAAGCCAACGAAAGTCGAACCACGTTTTTCAGAAACAACTTAACACTAAACAACCAAACGTGAACTCACTCAACTTTGTTGTTGACTCGTTGTTACATGCCTTACAGGTCGCTAGATGCTTATGGAGCTTGCACGAGGAGGAGGTTGTTGTGGGATGCGGACTGTTATGTCCCATGCTTATTAATTAAACGTTATAAACTTATGGAACTTATGTTTTGGGTCTTAAAACTTATGAACTATGAACTTATGTTTTGAACTTACGTTTCATGCTTCCGCTGTTAACTTAAAACTGGTTACTGTCTTATGGTCACCAATTGTATTGTGGTTGGTTTTACTTACTTAATTTCGTTGTTCAATATGATTGGTGGCTCGATCCTGGTCATGTCACGCCTCCAAGCGGTGATACTCCGTGTGGTGGATTTTTGAGGGTGTGACATAACTGTTTTCGGATTTGTAACTCTCGCGGGTGAAATAGATGTTACATATGTTTCAATGGTATGATTTGACTATGAAATGAACTATTAGATCATGTGAGCATAGGCTGAAACTGAAATGCCAATAACTCTCATAAGAAACATGGACAAAGGTTAGATCTAACGGGTACGACTGAGCCCCACGCATGGTCCTAATGTGACCACTTAGAGAGCTTTAGTGTCCCAATCGAAGTGATTCGACAACGGTCAAGGTGATTTGACACAGTCAAGGTGATTTGAGACAGTCTAGGGGATTTGACACAATCAAGGTGATTTGACACAGTCGAGGGGATTCAACACTAATAATAGTCTACTCGGAATGAGTACTCCCTATGTCTTCACATACATTAATGTCCTTGCAAAACATTAATTGATCTGTTCATAGACGCTTAAATACCGGTTTTTAAAAGAATCTCTCAAATGTTTACAAATTTATCAGTACTCATACAAAATGCATGAACTCGCTCAACTTTTGTTGATGTTTTCAAAATTACATTTATTTCAGGAAACAAGTTGGATCTTGGGCACTGGTGTTGTTCTGGATGTAAATTTCAAGTTTAGATGTCATCCGCTTTTGTTGGTTTGTAACTTAATCAAAGGTTGTGTTGTTTGAAACTTAAATGACTGGTGTTTGTAATGTTTTAAACTTTATGAATGGATGAACATCATTTTGATCATATAGTTTTTTATTATAATCGAATGCAATGAGAACCAATCAAATCACACGCATACGCTTCCGCAAAAGTCAGGGTGTGACAGTTTGGTAATAGAGCTTCGATTGTAGTGAACTAGGATTCCTTCTCGAGTCTAGACTACAATCACTAGGACTCTCTCACGAAAACATTTTTACAAAATGGTTCTTCATTGCATTTACAAAAGCGCCAAGATCCATGTCACACCCCGATATTTCCACATATTACCGGTGGGCTCGGCGGGGAGTATCGTGACGTAGTTGATATCATCATAGTCAAATATATACAGTTTAGTGCACAGCGGAAGTCTTGGTAGAAAATATTAATACAAACCAAAATTCAAAGTATAAACAAATATTATACAGACGGTTGTACGAGGATCCATAGGCGGATCTAAAATAAAATATAAAACTTGTCCAACAGATTTAAGGCATATGAACTTGCAAGATTCACTATATATGCCCGAAGCTCCCAGCCAAATATGGAAAGTACCTGCCACTTAACCTTTTTGGAAAAATACGTCAGTTTACACTAGTAAATACAATTAACTGACTCTTTTGAAAGCATTTAAGAAAATTGATTTGAATGCACAAGGCACAAACATTTTATAACTTGGGACAATTATATTAATAACAATCTTGTATCAGATTTACATGTTTATCCAACATTTAGGGCCGGTATGAAAGCCGAACAAGATTAATCGACACACCACAAATATAAACTCACGGCGGATTATTCCAGCAAATGAGTATATCTTTTACATACGCAACCGACAGGTGTATGCCTACACCCCGTGCTTAAGTCGTGGCCATTTATGCTTTTTAAATGAGCCGAGGATATCCAGGACACACTCGTTAACCCCCAATGTTATTTGTTATCAAGCAATACTGATTAAAGCGGGATTATAAATTTAACCATATTCGATTAAAAGGTTTCTACACCCGACCAAGCGGTAATAATTTATCGTATCCCAAGCCCGTATAAGGGAAAATAAGTTAAAAGTATTT
>JARYGA010016632.1:0-35118 GCA_030545235.1 Helianthus tuberosus | reverse complement strand
TCGTTGACTTAGACCTTGACTTTGACTTGTGAAAACACGGGGTGTTACACCTGATCACTGATTCGATACCCTGTCCGATCGATCTTGAACCCAGCAACAGATGTCAAGGCGCTGCCTGATAAAGGCTATGCTTTGTAAACTACGTTGAGGTTCTGATCTCGTGATGTATTGATAAAGTTGAATTGGGTTATTATACTAACACGCGTGCATTGTACATTTTTAATAGGAACTCAAGAAAATCACTAGAAAATATTATCAGGAAGCTTATAGTGAAACCTAAGTTTACAACGTGAGTCATTCTTCTTTTTCTCACAGTTTGTGAGTCATTCTCCCTTTTTACCAAATTGCTTTACAAAACCCTAAATATTTTTCAGTCATACTTACAGTAGTTAAGTCTTTGTATTCTCCAATTACTGCCGGTATGTGGGGTTTTGTATACACTACTAGTCAACCGTTGCTATTGGACAAAGAGTTAGCCAATAGTAATATTACCACAGTCATTGTAACTGCTAATGTGACAAATACTGATTGAATTTTTTGTAGATAAAAACATTGTAATATCCTTCTTAATACTGCAAAGTATAACATCATTTTTTTGAAAAATGGAATGAACTTGCCAGTATTTCTTGCTGATAAAATGTTTTCAAAACGCGTTTGAGGTAACTTGATGTGAAGCTATAAGAAGCCAGCAATGGAGCACTGAAGGCTTAAATAAAGTGGCTATAAGTTACCTAAATAAAAGAAGAAGTTTATGTTTTCAGCAATTAGGGTTTATCCCTATAAATACGTTATAAATGAATATGGGTTTTAGCCTATTTATTTAATATAAAATGTTTGGTGTTTTACAACTCTGAAATTATTTCCTAACTACGATCCTGATGTGTAAATTCTGTTGCAAATTTAATAAATACCGATACCACCAGTCAGGCTCACGATACCCGCTCCCAGTATGGGGTCGGGGGTTGTGATAAAAACACTCGTCTAAAATGAACCTTTATGAATGGGGTCATACTAGGGTTGTTTTTTAAGGAATATGGTTTCATCAAGTCGACACCTTGACGTGTTTTCAGATTTCCATCACATAGCGCCATCAATAGTTAGATAGTGTTTTTACAAAGAAGATTAGGTACTTTTCCGTATGGCCGACAATTTTAGACACGTACACGAATACACGACACGAACCTACACAAAGTTAACAGGTATCGTGTATGGCCTTAACAGGTAACATGTACTAAACAAGTAGACACAAAAAATACTTGTTAATTTTCGTGTCTGAACAGGTAAAATACCTGCTTAGTACCTATTAATACATGTTCAACAATTTTTAATATAATTTAGTGTGACCATGTGATTTGAAAACCTGATTTTATCACTTATCTTTCTAATTTTCCCTAACCCTTCCCGTTCCCATTCCAATTGTAACACCCCAAAAACGGGTTTGGTAATCAAACCACGCTAATATTTATGAACGGGTAAAAATACCGTTAGTGGTGAAATTAACCCGGTAAATATTAGGATTTAAACAAAAAAACCTAATATTAAAGTTGAACGAAAACTTTTGAGGAAATAAAAGTTTATAAACAGCCCGAGATAACGAGACTTAAAATAAACTGAGTCGTACCCTAAAATATAAACCTTATATTATAAATTCGATATCGGTAATAAATAAAATGAGCTAACTAGGAATAAAAATAACCTAATTGGAGGAAAGTCTTGTAGTAACATGTCAGTGGGTTAAAAACACCTAAAATAAGAACCTAATAATAGATGTGGGGCCAAAGTTGTTAAAAATCAAACTAGTTTTTAATTAAAACAAAATTTAATTTCAAAACACACACTTGTGTGTGTGTGGAGCGTACAGAACACAGGGGGCGACCAAGCTTCCTCTCAAACCCTAGTTCATGCAATTTGATCAAATTGAAGGCCTAAATCAGTTCCAAAACAAAATCCAAGCAAAGATTAGTGATCACCTTCGTGAAAGGATCATAAGGTATGACTAATTTTGCTATTTAGTTTCACCTTGAGTTCTAGGTGAAAACCTGAAATCGAAATTTTAGCTTGCATGATCGAAGTTTGGATGAAATTAGGAATGATTTTATGTCTAGGAGTAAACCCTAGTCATTTACTTGTTGAATTGATGTTCATAATTGTGAATTCATGATCACCCGATTATGTGCTAAATGGGTTTTGTAGAAACATGATGAACCCTAGAATCATAATGGTTAAATTGTGTTAATAGAACTCCCTGAAGTTAGATTTGGGATTTAAATGTTAATTAGACACGAAAATTGAAAAAAAAAAGTAAAGCGGTTTGAAACTTGGTAGAAATAACTAGTTATGAACTAGTTTGTAAAAGTGTAAAAAAATTATGCCCACTAGGTGTTTGTTAAAATGCCTAAGTGAAACCGCGCGTCTACTCGGTTGTAAGTAGAACTTGATTGATTAGGTATCCGTAGGAATGCCTAATAACACGAAGAAAAGGGGTTTCAATTATAGATGAAAACCCGTAGATTTGGTCTAAAGAATGAATAAACTGTCTTTGATAATTGATGAGATTGCTTAAATGAGTTATTGAACGCAAATTTGCATTTTGTATGATTAAGGGTAAATGACTTTTATAAGTCAAATTAACCAATGGTGAAGTCGAATGGTAGTTTCGACATAGAATTCGTAAGATGAAATAGTCGTATGTGATAGTGACTAATCTAACCGTCTTACGAATTATGATGATAGTTAAATCTTGACAAGCTAGATGGAGGCTTGGAAAAAGAAGCGGGTCAAAAAGATTAAGTACGCGGAAAAAGAGCAAAATCGGATGCAAGGTAAGTATGGCTTACACCCTTTTATAGAATATCTACGTGTGTGCATTGAAAATAAATAGTGGAAAATTAGTAATAGAAATATGATGTTCCGACGTAAATAATATAGGTCGGAATAAGCGAAAATGGCGAGAAACCATAAACGGGTTAAAGTGGTAAAATAGTAATCCGAACATGGGTTGACGGATTAATAAAGAGATTTATTTAGACATCACAAAACGCAAGTTGTAATGGGTTAACTAAACGAGAAATGATTTTCAAGTAAGATGAATTCAAAAGTAAACCGGGATAGGTTAAAGAGGTGAAATGGCAATCAAATATTCAAAAAAATTATATAAACCGGGATAGGTAAAAGGGGGTTAAATGGTAATTAAATACCATCTCATAATGATAATTGGTCATTGCGACTAAACGGGTCAAATGGTGTTGTTAACACCATTTGTCAATAGTATCTGAAGATCGCTTTTGAGTTTTGTAATCACAGGAACACATGGTTCGCGTTGCTATTTATTATAAATTAATAGCGAAAGGTATTTAAACGGGTCAATCCTATGACCCGAGCCAGGTACGCATGTTTAGAGTTATAGTTAAAAGAAATATCTTGGTCAAATATTAGCGAAAGTTCTTCGTCGTAAAATGAAAGACTAAAATTGGCTAAAAGGCCCTTGAGGGGTAAACCGGGCAAACAACCTTTAAGAGTTGTTTAGTAATAGGCATTTTGATAAATTGAATCCTTGGGATAAGTATAAAAATAGAGATAGGATGTAAACTAAAAAGAAGCGTGATGTAAGCTTGAGAGTGTTAAATACCCAAAACGGGTCAAAATGAGTAGATATGCAAAACGGGTTAAGTTTTGCATAAGAACCCGAAATTTGAACCTTGAATATTAGTGAACTGATATAACATGATATGCATGACATTTTAAAGGTAACCAACAAGTTTGTTTGATCAATTCACAAACGGGTCAAAAGTGTCATAATTGAATTTCAAGCCGAGAGTTTGAATTCTAAAATTTTGTGAATTCAGATGTCGGGTTTTTTACTCCATGAGATGGAGAATTAAATTGAATTTCAAGCCAAGAGTTTGAATTCTAAAATTGAAATTTTATTTTTGTTTTTAATTATATGATGCCAGAACTTGTTTATTCATGTTATATTGTTGTCAAAACTAATGTTTAACATGGTTTTGACATTAGGTGATGATCGTCTCACTCCGGATGCCGATCAAGCAAGAATTCAAGAACCGAACACACCTCTCAATGAAGCTTCCGCAGTTGTTTTTGTTTTGTTTATAAAAAATGGATTATGTAAACACACTTAACTATGTTTTGGGATGTTGTAGACATGTTTAAATACTGATAATGTAAATGTTTTTGTTAAGTGGCATTTTTCATATAAAATGCTTACTTTAATGTTATAGAAATGTTAAAAATTATTATGGGTGTTACACCAATGAACTTTACCTTATTTTGAATGGATGTTATGAATTATTTAAACCTTTTGTGATTTGTCATTTATGGATTTTGTTTCAAACTTGTTACGGATTATACGTTTATGCATTATTTAAGCCTATTTTGAACTTTTGGCAACTTTTGTTTCACTAAACAGGTTCCTAGATATGTAATTATTGAAACATTCGTAAACAGGTATTAACGGGTAATTATCGGGTATACCTGTTAAAAATATTTCGTGTTCGTGTATGGAAAACTAGACATGAAACCTTATCGGGTCGTGTTCGTGTATGGGATTTCGTGTATCGTGTATTATCGTGTTCGTGTATTGTCGTGTACAGGTATACACGATATGCAAGCCCTACCTTTCCGCCAGTATAGACGATCTGCTTATTATAGAGTTTACGCTCAATGTACGCTAAGTATAAACTTTTCGCTCAGTGTAGACAGTTCACTCATGTTTCGTTGGAACGAAATGTTGGATTTTCATTTGTGTGATTGTTGATTAGATTTGACTTAGGCATCTGGGTGTTGCGATCCTTCAAATTACAGTGATTTAGAGCTTAGTATCACATGTTAGTTTCTAGACATTATTTTAGTCAATTTTAAGGGATGTGCATACTTGAAAAAGTATTACAAAGCATAGCAAGAAAGTTTCGGTATGAGTTATTAATGAAAGGAATGTTTTACGAAATGAAAATTTTGGCTTCTTGCCTCCATGCAATCAGGAACTGTTTTCAATTAGTTAATGTGTTGTATTTGAGATTAGTTTAATTAGAATACAATATGATGATTAATGAAATTTAAAAGTAATGTTTAAATATCTAGTTAAAGTAATTATACATGGTGTAAGGCAGTTGCCTTCGAGGCTGCAAGACTTGTCATATGGTCCACGATCACATACCTAGCACGTGGGGAGCACTGTAAAAGAAGTTACCTCCGGGGTTGCCAAGTATAGTCAGTGACGTTTGGGACTACAAGCATAGGTAGATATCTCTGGGGTTGCAGTGCAGGGTAGTGACCTCTTGGGCTACCAATGGCTGTGCATACACCTACCGGTGAATGTCACCTTAATGCTAAAGATAAAGGTGATGTATGTTTTGTAAAGTTTATGAGACTATGTGTTGTGGGTTAATACACTTTTGTGTTAACTAAGAAAAAGTGCAGTCACGTCAGCGCAACTTAGTACATTTCCATTAACTAAATTTTTCATTTAACTAGGTGTTGTAGATTAACTAAATCACAATCATTGTTATTTTTATAAGTTTTATTTTACATTCTATAAGGAGGAGGAGGAGGAGGAGGAAGAAGAAGAATGTAAAATAAAACTTATAAAAATAACATCTAAATTAAAAAACACAATAAAAGTTTTAGTTAAACTTTGTAACTATACAATAATATATTATTTTATTATTATTATTTAGCAATGATGAATAGTAACTTTAAATTTATAATAATAAATAGTTTTTTCAATATTTTATTATTTTAATATTATACTATTTTATTATTTTAATATTATACTACTTTATTATTATATTAACTTTTAATAAATTTTCTTTTTTTTTCTAACGATATTTTCTTTTATCATTTACTTTTTATTTTTCATAATTCTTTTTCCTGTTTTTCAAAAGATATTGCCTTAATCAATTAATTTAATATTTCTTTAATAACTTTCGTACGCTAATTTTTTTTTAAAGAAAACTTAAGTATGCTTATTTTTCCCTTGGATATTCCGATATAAGTATTGTTAAAAATGAAGTTGTATTCATAATAGAGTATTTAACTATTTATTTTGTATCGTTTTTTATTATACGATGATAAACTAAACCTATTCTGATGATGGTTTCACTTTTGAAACAACATGCTATATTTTCAAATAACGTTTGTTTAACATTATCATTTGCTCTGTTTCGCTGCAACGCGTGATATCAATAAAACCTAGTTATTATTATTATATGTTTTAAGGACATTTACTTTTTGGATTGTTATTGGTCTTGCTGGATATGATTAAATTTTCAGTTTAGAAACTATTTGCTAAAAAGTAAATCTAACAAATGAGACCCCTGAGTTTGGGTTGTTTCAAAATGCCTGAAGTTCCAAACCAAAGTCCAAACCGATTAAACCCCCAACCAATTGACTTCGATTTAGATGGTTTGATTGATTTTAACGGTCTAGACACTTAGATTGATGGATAAAATAGAAGTTTGTGTATTGGTGTAGAAAAAAAATATTGGTATGCAAGGGAAAGTACAAGTACAGTAGGAAATTGCTCACAAAGCGTGTGGTTCCAACCAACAAATAGCTATATAGGAATCTTTCTTTTAAGCTTTTAGTTGGCTCCACACCACAAAATAAACTCATTAGCCCACCCCCACACCCCCATGTGTTCATTTGAGACTAAGGTCCCCCACCCCCCATTCCCCCATTTTGTTTGATGTCTTGGCTGCTAGCCTTTGCTATATCTTTGTATTTTCATTAGCTGAATCTAATCATACAACAACTTTTATTGCATAGGCTACAAATCATGATTATATAATAAATTCTTAGTCTACCTCATAAGAAATGTTTTACCCAATAAGTTTTACAGCTTTTGCTACTTAACATCCCACTAAATCTATCATGACAACCTAGACATGATTTACGTGTGAAAACAGTTAGGATAGAGCTAAGTTATTACTTGTATTATTGCTATGTGAAATAAGAGAATTATTCTTATTGTCACGAACAACCATGAATAAAGTTGATGTAACGCCAAATCTTGACCTTTCGAGGCACCATGTGGTCGGGTCATTAATTAGTTGGCCAGAGGGTATAACGTGAGAATGAAAATGAGGTTTTTCATGGGCCGCGTTTCGTCCCAACTATAACAACAGAAACGTTTGCAAGATTGCATGTTACCCCCTCGTGGGTTTATCGTTTTCATCGTCCTTTACATGCATTAACCTTTGTACCTCAAAATCAAACAATATATGATGGTGACTACCAATAGACTAATCTTCCATAGCATATCCTCCAATTTCAACATCCTTTATTTTTCAGGATATACCAATTATCATATTATAATGATAATGCGTTTTCGTCACGCTAGATGTTATTATGAAACTTCCTGGAAAACAATTAGAAAGAATAACATGGACCTCATTATCATAGAAATTAAAGAGCATGAACGTGGATGAGGATTTAAAGTGCACATAGATTAGGTTAATCAATGGATCCAACACTAATAAATATTGCTTAAAGACAAAGATTTCGTAAAGTGTGGTTTAGGGATTATATTAAGGGTGTCACATCATTCTGATTACTAGAATATTATATTTTCTACTTTAAAATTAAATAATGTACTTTTTATTATATCTGATTATTTTATAATATGGATCCATATATTATATATTAAGATTAAAATCATAATCACATGCTCATCACTCTAAACCAACTTATATTCAAATTCTTAATTACTTTATCCAATAAAACCTATATAATTATACTTCATTAACTTTAGGTAGTAAAGCCAACTCTTTTTGACTATTTTGCTTATCATTTTGACCAAAAAGGTTCGAAGACTTGTAAACTAGGATTAAAGTTAATAATTCATCATGCTACATCTTAGAAATTCGCGTGCAATAGTATCATCAAATTTGATTAGATTTTTTTGATTTTTTTTTCCTTTTCTAGACCATGCCCAAATATGCTAATACACATCACAATTTCAAAGTTGAAACACACCCATCCTCTTCTCATTGTCATCTTTTTTAGCGAAAAATTTCAACAACTATTGTTCAAACACACCCACCGGTGACCGCACACTTGAGTGATGATTAAAATACAATTCTTGAATAATTCACAAAGTTTATGTAGTAAAAAACACAAAAGTCAAAACACCATGTCCAAATTGATGGGAGTTATCTTTTTTAGACCGCAGGGAGTGGTGGCGTTGGTTGGATGGGAGAAACCAGCCAACGCTGGCTAAGCCACTCCAGGCCAGCGTTGGTGTTGGCGTTACTCTTTTGGCGTCGCTATGGAGCCTGGCATGGGGCGGCGTGATGTGGTTTGCCATGACTAGACCTTCATTTGTAAATCTCAACTATTTAAAAAAAATGATAAAGTCAGCCAACATGGCTGCCCAACGCCGTTAACCAACGCCGCTTCCACACTCCACTTTTTTTGGGGTGGTTCGGTGGACCCCACTATTGCCACGTGTCGAGCAAAGTAATCGCTACTTATCGCATGTTAAATCGATTTATCACTTACCGCAATCACGCTCGCAACTCGAATATGCATTCTGGATATTGTTAAATATGTGTGTGTGCCTTATGTGTTACTTGTGCATGTTTATTTATGTTTATGTTGTGGTGATCAATCAAAACGCAAACGCAATCGAATCGCAAACGCTAAACGAATATGAATTTAGGATAATTGTATGTTAGATATAGAAGTTGGGATTAAAAGTAATTTGAATAGGAAACTCTATCGCATCGCAACGCTCGCAATCGCAATCGAAACGGCAAAACTCGTCGCACCGAACACTTGAATCAAGTGGCCAATCGACCAAGTGACCAGCCGCTCGATCGAGCTGCTGCTCGATCGACCAGCCACTCGATCGGGCTGCCAACTCGATCGACCAGCCACATTCCACCCTTTCCTTTTTGGGAAACCCTATAAATACCCTCCTTTCAACATCAAACTTACCATTTTTGGTAACTCTCATCCGACCAGCATTTTTGCCTACTTTTCTTCAGATTTCTCGCGATTCTTGTAAGTTTTCCATCTAAATCTTGTACTTCCTTAATCTACACGCACTCCTACACCTTTCTATCTTTTGAATCTTAACTTTTAACCGTGAAATCACTAGATTTGAGGTGTTCTAGGATGATGTCATCATGGTGTTCTTATTAACTTCTTGTTTTGGCCTCAATCCACCAAGAACAACTTAGATCTAACCGATTTCCACCCAAATAAACGAAGATCTTGCATAGATCTCAACATATTCACGGTGAAAAAGGATTGAAAGATGGTTTCTAACCTTCTTTCAACTCTTTTACACTAAATGCACTCAAAACCGATAGAATCGGGCCTTGTCCTAGCCTTCTACTCTTTCTTGTTGACGTGTTGGTTCAAGATCTGGATTATATCCACGAGATTACCGATTTCGGGTTAAACAAGAAACACCATCCGAACAGTTAACCGGCCGAATTTGGGTGATTCCTGTCCGATCAGGTTACTAAGTCGTGACGAGGTTTCTGTTGTCTAATACGTTATCAAATCATCTCGATAAAATGACAAACTACCAGAATGACCAAGGAAGAAGACGATCAGGTCGACCAGGATGGAGTGTCGTCCGATCGGACTGCCGTCCGAACGGACAGCCACCCGAACGACCGGCCACCCGAACGACTTGCACCTTGGCCCCACATTTAGTTTTCAAATCAAACTTCAAGAGTTTTGGAACACCGAACGGATTGTCGTCCGATCGAGTTACCACTCGATCGACCGACCATCCGACTATGTGATGTTTTGGAACTTCAATACTTAAACAAATTTTCAACATGTTCAATGCACATGTGTTGCCACCCGATCGAACAACCGTCCGATCGAGTGACAACCTGCTGTGAAATTGTTCTCGCTGAAGTGCCCAACCTATCGGACTGTTGCCCGATCGATCGGTCGTTCGATCGACCGACCTGAAAGGTAGAGATACTTCAATGTTTTCAAAATGCTACAACAAAAACTTCAAAAGTCAAGCCATCATACCCAAACACATCCTTTCCAAAGGAAGTAACAACACACTCTAAAGGTCACCCGATCGGATGACCATCCGAGCGAGTTGTCACTCGAACGACTGGCTGCCCGAACGGACTGCCATCCGATCGGACTGCTGTTCGACCCGCTGACACTTGTTTCGTTTTACGCGTCGCTTATCGTTATGTTATCAATAACTGTTCAGGCTATTATCCGCTCTAAGCACTCCCTGCAATCCACTAATTCAATCGCTGTGAGTATACTCGATCCCTTTTTGATTTACGCACTTTTGGGTGTTACATACGTTACTTATACTAAATCACATCGAACACACTACACAATACTTTAAACGCTAACCGTTACCGCATGTTATACGTGACTTAATGAATGCTTGTTTGTTATGTTTACACATGGAATGCTGTCTACCTGCCTTAGCAACGATAGTACTATTTGTTTGGACTCAGCACCTGTTCACTCAGGGGTTGTTAAGGACAATTAATTACATGGGTCACGGTGGTGGTCATGCAATACGAACTGCCTTGGGCAGTCAACTCGCAGTCATTGGTATTGATAGGTTCATGTCGATAACTAACATGCCTCATTTTACACTGTGTACGTGTTGGTTATGCGTAACGATTTCGAACTCTATATGCTATTATCAAACTTGTATGCTCACCTTTACACTATTTGTATTGACTTTTATTTTAACGTATGTGACATGTGCTTAGGATGCTTATTTGCTTTGCTTGCTGTGAAATCGAGGCTAGGAAAGGTCTAGAAACCGATAAACAATTGTCTGTACTTGAAATCTGAGTTGTCGAAACAGAACAATTTGACTAGATTTTGCCTGTAATAATTATGTTATCTTTTAAGACATGGTATGGGACATGTTGTTTAATTAATTGGTAATTTTAGTTGTTATGGAAACTTCTGGGCAATCTGTTTCGCTCAGTGCCATGCCCCGATGTTTCCGTCACCGGTTGGGGTGTGACAGATTGGTATCAGAGCCATAACTAAAGGGAATTAGGCAAGACTCGACCTAGTCCGGGTCGATGTCTTAGAGACCTAGTCTATAGTTAGGAACCAACAGACCGACTTATGCATATCCTGCAGGGATTATGTAGCTTAATTACTATTTCTCGTTATCCTCGCCTACACTACACTATCACTGCACTCTAAGTTTCAAACATGGACAGGCGATTAAGTCGAGAATAGGTGTGAAAACCGCAAACTCTCGACTAAGTTGCTCGTTCAGCCCGCATTTTTATCTACAAACACGAGAAATTACGTTGAATTAGGAGTGAAATCCATACTTTGACGTATGATCCTTCCTTTATTTTATCAATAATAGGGACGAGGTTGTTAAGTTAGGGGTGAAACCCGAACCTTGACGACTTATTCTGCCCTATTTGGTTTTACAAAACTCTCACCAAAGTCTCGATGGACTCCAACGACTGAAAATCACGCTGAGATTGAAAGGATACGTGTCATTCGCCCAGATTCGAGGCGGAAGCACAAGTCCCGAAGGTCAAAGTGTGCTCAGACAGTCTTTGTGAATAGTTGAACCACTTTGGGTAGTCGATGTCTAAACAGCCGCAGACAATCTGCCCTCGACTTCTATGTGTTTCAATTCTGAGCCCGCAACTGCTGACTCTGATATTCATCAATTTTATGCATTTACGTGTGTATTTACCTGTTTATATGCTTTGTTTTTTTTGGAAATTTATTCGATTTTTGCTATCACTTTGATCGACACACACAACTCGCACTACACTCCTATCTCAAAACGCTGACAAATCGCTACTACATGAGGAACGACTTTACGCCATGTTGATTGATATGATATACGCATATGCTATAATACTCGATATGTTAATCGCGACCGCTATTCTCGAACGCTCGCGAACTTTGAATGATAGGTTTCTGTATTCTGACTGCTTCATGTGCTTAGGTGATTCTGTGATTCTGTGTCTTATGTGCTTCTGTGATTCTGTGCCTTACGTGCTGATGTGCTTCTGTGCTTATGTGAAACTGTGATTACGTGCTTATGTGTTTATGTGATACATGTTTCAATATGTTCCTGAGCCTTAGTAGTATTAGACGTGAGAGGTGAGATTCGATTATGTCGTGTCTGAGACCTATGACGATGTCTGTTGCAGACAATGTCAACTGGCCCATCATCTGGACCCCGTCACCCACGAATCACTCGCCAAGAACAGAGAGATAAACGCCTTACTGCTATCGTCGCAAAGCAAGTAGCAAAGGTTGTACCTCAGATCGTGAGTGAAATCTATGAGAATGTGGGAAAATCATCCGAGGAATCCAGAAACGAAGCTCCTAAAGCTACACCCAATACTGCTTTCAGCTTCAAGCAGTTCAAAGCTTGTGGTCCAAAGGAATTTACTGGCGAAGATGGCCCAACAGCCATGTTCCAATGGTTTATTCCGTCGAAGTCACTATGCACCAGAGTGGATGTCCTGAAAATCTCCGTACTCTAAACGTTACCGGCGTCTTCCAGTCCCGCGCATTAGACTGGTGGACGGCCGAGAGAAACAAACGCGGAAATGATGCAGCCTATGAGCTGACGTGGGAAGAGCTGAAGGCCATTATGACGGATGAATTATGTCATCCCCGTGAACGCCAAAAGCTGGAGGACGAATTCTGGCATATCAAGCAGAAGGATGGAGAGAACGCAGCTCTGACTGCTCGCTTTAAGCAGCTCAGCATTATCTGTCCCGATCAAGTGAAGACACCCCAAATGACGATCAAGAAGTACATTCGAGCTCTACCAGACTGTGTTGCGGATTTAGTGCATGCCGCAAAGCCAGCAACAATCGAAGAAACCTACTTGCTTGCTGCTGAAATCAACGACAAGCGAGTAAAAGCTGGTTTTTGGGATAAAACTTCAAAGAACCTGCATCAAGTCACCGCCGCACCTACCGCTGAAACCGCCACCGCTCAGTCATCAAAAGCCTCTCGTCGCAAGAAGAAGAAGAACAACAGCAGCTCCAGCAACAAGAACTGTGTTGTCACTACCGCTGCTGCTCCACTACAAGCCTTGTCGGCTCAGCAGCAGTCTCAGCACCGATCAGCTCTAGTCATCTATGCACCGCCTTCAAAGCGTTCATACACCGGTCCCCACCCTGCTTGCCCGACCTGTACTTATCATCACCCGGTGGGTATCGCTTGCCCATTTTGCGTGCATTGCAACATGTACGGCCACTTTACTGCTAACTGTTGTACTGGTCACCGACAAGCACCAGATCAAGCCACTGCTCATAAAGCTCTGCTTCCAGCTCCGCAAGGCCAACAAGCGGCTCAGGCACCCGCGATCAACGCTAGAGTCTACTTCGCGTGTGGTGATCCCAACCACTTCATGAACATGTGCCCAAACAGGGTTGTGAAACAAGAACCCCAGCAGCAGCAGCCTCAACAGCAGCAACAGCCTCAGCAGCAACAACAAGCCGCACGAGCCAGAACTTTCAACATCAATGTGCGCCAATCCCAGGCTGACAACAACATGGTCAATGGTACGTTCCTTGTGAATGGTATTTATGCATCGTGTTTGTTTGATACTGGAGCCGATAACTGCTTTGTGTCGTTTGAATTCGAGAAGCTCCTTAGTCGTAAGCGCTCTCATCTCCCATCGACGTTCGATGTTGAAGTCGCTACCGGAAGAACTGTCGCCGTTAATTATGTTCTTCGTGATTGTATTCTTGAACTAAACAATCACATCTTCCCAATCGACCTTATCTCGATGCAACTCGGATGTTTTGACGTCATAGTAGGCATGGACTTTCTTCGTGAAAACCATGCTGAAGTTGTGTGCTTCGATAAGATGATTCGATTCTCGCTCGCGAATGGTGATTTATTGTGTGTCTATGGTGAAACTGCTTCGAAATGTCTCAAGCTTATGTCATGTGTCCATGCTAGCAAGTATCTCCGCAAGGAATACAGAGCTTTCTTGGCTAACATTGTAGTAGCGGAGAAGGAAAAGAAAGGTAATCCTAGAAGGAACGATGTCCCCGTAGTTTGTGAGTTTCCGAATGTGTTTCCTGATGATCTCCCCGGTTACCGCCAAGTCGTGATATCGACTTTCGTATCGACCTCATTCCTGGAGCAAACCCTATTGCCAAAGCTCCTTACCGACTCGCTCCATCCGAGATGCGCGAACTCTCGAGTCTGCTTCAGGAACTACTTAATAAAGGCTTCATTCACCCGAGCACCTTTCCTTAGGGCGCACCAGTCCTTTTCGTCAAAAAGAAGGATGGGTCGTTCAGGATGTGCATCGATTATCGGGAATTGAATAAGTTGACTATCAAGAATCGCTATCCCCTGCCTCGCATTGATGATTTGTTTGATCAGCTACAAGGTGCTACGTGTTTCTCGAAGATCGATCTACGCTCAGGCTATCACCAGCTACGCATTCAAGAGGAGGATATACCCAAAACCACTTTTCGCACTCGATACGGCCATTATGAGTTCGTTGTTATGCCTTTTGGTTTAACCAATGCACCCGCCATTTTCATGGATCTGATGAATCGCGTGTGTAAACCCTATCTCGACCGTTTCGTCATTGTGTTTATCAATGATATCCTGATCTATTCCAAGTCGAAAGCCAAACACGTGCAACATCTACGTTTGGTTCTCGAGCTACTCCAAGGAAATCAACTGTATGCCAAGTTCTCCAAGTGTGAATTCTGGCTGGAGGAGGTTCAATTTCTTGGTAACATTGTCAATAGTCAAGGTATTCATGTCGATCCCGCGAAGATTGAAGCAGTTAAGAGTTGGATTACACCTAAGAACCCGTCTGAAGTCCGTTCTTTTCTCGGACTAGCGGGCTATTATCGTAGATTTATCGAAGGATTCTCAAAAATTGTTGTGCCGCTTAACGCTCTCACGCATAAAGACAAGCCTTTTGTTTATGGAACTGAACAAGAGTCTACTTTCCAAACCCTGATGCACATGCTTTGCAATGCTCCTGTTCTCACTTTACCCGACGGAAACGACGACTTCATTGTCTATTGTGATGCCTCGAACCTTGGTCTTGGTTGTGTTCTCATGCAACGGGACAAGGTCATTGCTTACGCATCTCGTCAGCTCAAAATCCATGAGAAGAACTATACAACCCATGATCTCGAGCTAGGCGCAGTTGTTTTTGCGTTAAAGATTTGGAGACACTACCTCTATGGTACCAAGTGTACGATCTTCACCGATCATAGGAGCCTACAACACATCTTTGACCAGAAGGAACTAAATATGCGTCAACGGCGATGGGTAGAAGTACTCAACGATTATGACTGTGAGATTCGTTATCATCCTGGAAAAGCAAATGTTGTTGCCGACGCTCTCAGCAGACGGAGTTCTTTGCTCAGCATTCGTAATACCCAAGCCCAATATGATCTCGAAACCCTCATCCGCGAAGCTCAGCATGCTTGTTTCAATGAAAGCACTCTGAAGAAGGAAAGAATCTATCACGATGGAGCCTAGCTTGTGAATAATTCAAATGGGATATTCCACTTTATGGACCGAATTTGGATCCCCAAGCGGACCAATTTGCGACAGATTTTAATGGACGAAGCCCACAAATCTCGGTATTCTATTCATCCCGGTGCCGACAATATGTACCAGGACCTTCGCTACAAGTACTAGTGGTCGAGCATGAAAAGGGATATCGCACTCTACGTTGGAAAGTGCCAAACTTGCTCGAAAGTTAAGGCTGAACACCAAAGACCCTCTGGCTTACTCGAACAACCCTCGATTCCTATGTGGAAGTGGGAGAGTATAGCTATGGATTTCATAACGAAACTTCCGCGCACGCCATCAAGTCACGACAGCATCTGGGTTGTCGTTGACCGCTTGACCAAATCTGCTCACTTTTTGCCAATACGGGAAGACTACAAGGTAGAAAGATTAGCCCGAATCTACACCGATGAGATCATTTGTCGACATGGGACGCCTCGCGACATCATCTCTGACCATGATGCTCGGTTTACCTCGTGTCTATGGAAAACGTTTCAAGCGGCTCTCATTACTACGCTTAATCTAAGTACCACATTCCACCCTCAAACCGACGGTCAGACTGAAAAAACGATTCGTACTCTTGAAGACATGCTCCATTCGTGTGTCATAGATTTTGGTGGTAATTGGGATGCATACCTGCTGTTAGTCGAATTCTCGTATAACAACAGTTATCATTCCAGCATTCAAATGACACCATTCGAGGCTTTATACGGAAGAAAATGTCGATCGCCTATTGTATGGCACGAGATCGGTCACTCGCAATTAACCAGTCCTGAGCTATTGCAAGAAACGACTGACAAAGTCCTCCAAATTCGAGATAATTTGTTGAAAGCTCGGAGTCGCCAGAAAAGTTATGCCGATAGACGACGTAAGCCCCTTGAATTTGACGTTGGCGACTACGTACTCCTAAAGGTATCACCTTGGAAGGGTGTGGTCAGATTCGACAAGAAAGGGAAACTAGCGCCTCGATATGTTGGACCTTTTAAGATTCTGGAAAGGATCGGAAAAGTCTCCTACAGACTCGAACTACCGAAGGAACTTAGTAATGTCCACCCGACTTTCCATGTGTCAAACCTCCGAAAGTGCCTGGCTGAGCATGATTTAATTGTACCCCTTGATGACCTCCAAGTAAACGAAACACTACACTTCGTGGAGAACCCTGTCGAAATCATGGATCGCCAAACCAAGCAGCTCAGACGCTCGCGCATTCCTATTGTGAAAGTCCGATGGGAAGGCAAACGAGGCGCAGAGTTCACTTGGGAACTCGAAAGCGACAAGAAGGCAAAGTATCCGCAATTGTTTGTTACGGCTTCGGCCTAATTTCGGGACGAAATTCCCTCAACTAGGGGAGGCTGTAACACCCCGTGTTCTGAAAGTCAAAGTCAAAGTCAAGATTGAAGTCAAAGGAAGAAAAGATTGCTAATTGTGATCTGTCTCACCATGCTCAATTCCTGTTTTGACTTCTTTGACTTGTAATTAGTCTAATCTTATTATCGCTTTAGTTGTATTATGTGGAGTATCTATTAATAATCGCATAGTAATCGCTACTTATCGCATGTTAAATCGATTTATCGCTTACCGCAATCGCGCTCGCAACTCGAATACGCATTCTGGATATTGTTAAATATGTGTGTGTGCCTTATGTGTTACTTGTGGATGTTTATTTATGTTTATGTTGTGGTGATCAATCGAAACGCAATCGAAACGCAAACGCAATCGAATCGCAAACGCAAAACGAATATGAATTTAGGATAATTGTATGTTAGATATAGAAGTTGGGATTAAAAGTAATTTGAATAGGAAACTCTATCGCATCGCAACGCTCACAATCGCAATCGAAACGACAAAACTCGTCGCACCGAACACTTGAATCAAGTGGCCAATCGACCAAGTGACCAGCCGATTGACCAGCCGCTCGATCGACCAGCCACTCGATCGGGCTGCCAACTCGATCGACCAGCCACATTCCACCCTTTCCTTTTTGGGAAACCCTATAAATACCCTCCTTTCAACATCAAACTTACCATTTTTGGCAACTCTCATCCGACCAGCATTCTTGCCTACTTTTCTTCAGATTACTCGTGATTCTTGTAAGTTTTCCATCTCAATCTTGTACTTCCTTAATCTACACGCACTCCTAAACTTTTCTATCTTTTGAATCTTAACTTTTAACCGTGAAATCACTAGATTTGAGGTGTTCTAGGATGATGTCATCATGGTGTTCTTATGAACTTCATGTTTTGGCCTCAATCCACCAAGAACAACTTAGATCTAACCGATTTCCACCCAAATAAACGAAGATCTGGCATAGATCTCAACATATTCAAGGTGAAAAAGGATTGAAAGATGGTTTCTAACCTTCTTTCAACTCTTTTAAACTCAATGCACTCAAAACCGATAGAATCGGGCCTTGTCCTTGTCACACCCCAACCGATGGCGGAATCATCGGGGCATGGCACTGAGCGAAAAAGATTGTCTAGAAGTTTCCATAATAATTATCAATACTATTCAATTTAAATAATACGTCCCATACCGTATCTCAAACAATAAATCAATTATTACAGACAAAATCCAGGCAAATATTCTGTTCCGACAACTCAGATTTAAATAGACAGCAATTGTTTATCTGCTTCTAGAGACCCTTGATTCGTTATCTACAGAAAACTATTTATTGGGCTCTAAAGCTTTATTCTAGCCTCACTTTCCTACCAAGTGTGCGTCCTAAGCACCTGTCACATACGTTAAAATAAAGTCAATACATATAATGTAAAGGTGAGCATACAAGTTTGATAATAGCATATAAAGTTCAAATTCGTTTACGCATAACCAGCACGTACACATAGTGAAATGAAGCACGTTAGTTATCGACATAGATCCATCGATACCAATGACTGCGGGTTGACTGCCCGAGGCAGTTCGCAATACATGATTACCACCGTAATCCATGCAAGTAATGATCCTTAACAACCCCCGTGAACGGGTGCTGAGTCCAAACTATAGTACTATCGTTGCTAAGGCAGGTAGACATCATTCCATGTGTAAACATAACAAACAAGCATTCATGAGCCACATATAACATGCATTAACGGTTAGCGTTCAAATAGTATTGAGTAGTGTGATTGTTGTAGTTTGAATATTCGTAACGTATGTAACACCCAAAAGTGCATAAAGCAAAAAGGGATGGAGTATACCCACAGCGATGAATGGATTGAAGGGAGCGCTTAGTGAGTAAGGTTAGCCTGAGTAGATTAGATAGTATAACGATAAGCGAAGCGTAAAACGTTACAAAGTGCGATAGGGTCGGATGGTGGTTCGATCGGATGGTAATCCGATCGGACAGCAATCCGTGAGGATAACAATCTGTTCGGGTGGTCGTCCGGTCGGACAGTGGTCCGGTCGGATGATGTTTCGAGTGGATTGTTTCTTCCTATAAAGAGAATGTGTTTGTGTACGATGGTTTGACTTTTGAAGTTTTCGTTGTAGTATTTTGAAAACACGAAAGTATCTCTATCCATCAAGTCGGTCGATCCGATGACTGGTCGTGCGGATGACAATCCGTTCGGATGGTCACCCGGTCGGACGGCGACTTAGTGATGAGGTTACTTCCTGAAAGCAAGTTCATAACAGAAGCGTCATTCGATCGGATGGCAACCTTGTTATTGAACATGTTGAAAATTGTTTAAGTCCTTAAAGTCTTAGTATCTCATGATCCGAAGAGTAATCCAGTCAGATGGTCGTCCGATCGGATTACATTTCGTTCAATACTCAAACTCTAAATAAGGTTGTTTTAAAGGTGGGACCCAAGTGTGATCCGTTCGGATGACCTATCCGATCGGACAGCAATCCGGTCGGACAGCAATCCGTTCCGATTGTTCCGTTCGTCCTACACTTGATCGTTTTGATGGTTTGTCGTTATGTCGAGACACTTTGACAACGTCTTAGCCAACAGAACCCCTAGTTCGACCCAGATGACCAACCCGACCAGGAATCACCCTAGTCCGGCCGGTTACCGGCTCGAGACGGTTGGTCTTGGCTAACCCGAAATCGGCAGTCTCGTTAGTAGAATCCGGATCTTGAGCTAGTACAACACTACAATCGAGTAGAAGACTAAATCAGGGTCGGATCCTATCGGTTTTGAGCATTTCGAGTGTAAAAGAGTTGAAAGAAAGTTAGAAACCATCTTTCAATCCCTTTTCACCATTCTTGTTTCGAGATCTTTACAAGATCTTTATGTGTTTGCGTGGAAATCGGTTAGATCTCGGTTGTTCTTGGTGGATTGAAGTCAAAACATAAAGTTCTTGAAGAACTCATGATGACGTCACCCTAGAACACCCGAAATCTAGTGATTTCACGGTTAAAAGTTAAGATTTAAAAGTTAGAAAGGTGTAGGAGTGCGTATAGATCAAGAAAGTACAAGATTTAGGGCGAGATCTTACCTGGATTGAGAGAAATCAAAGAAAAGGTGAGAAGAGCGTGCGGTTCGGACAGAGGATTTCCAAAAGTGGAAAGTATGACAATGACAGAGGTATTTATAGGATTCCAAAAGAGGAAAGGGTTATCCGATCGGATGACACACCGCTCGGATGGCTTATCCGGTCGGATGACATCCAGGTCGGATGACTCCTGTTTTGTAGCGCAATGGCTATCCGGTCGGATGGCTATCCGGCCGGATGGCACTTGGTTTGGTTGTTCGACGCGACGATTTTTGATGTTTCGATTTCGATTGCGAGAGGCTCGCCACGATAGGGTTTCCTAGTCAAATTGCTTTCAGTCCCAACTACTTCATATCTTGCATAATCTCTTTTCCACTAATTAACATAGTTCGATTGCGATTCGAGTTCGAGTTTGATTGTGTTTCGAGTTTCGATTGAGTTCGATTGATTTCCACAACACATATATATATGACACGCACAAGTAACACATAAGGCACACACACACACGTATAATTAACCAGATTAAGTCGAGTTGCGGTTCGTTTCACGATTCGATGTCGAGTAGCATAGCTTGATTATCGATTAGTTAACTTTATCGCATTGTTACTTCCTATAATTCACAGTCGTAAGTCGATTAGATAGCGATTAACACGCATCGATTTTAGCAATTAACAACACTTACTCCACATAATACAATAAAAATAAGGAAATTACTATAAGTCAAATTCGTACAATCGGCCGTTGACTTTGACCTTGACTTTGACTTCCGAAAACACGGGGTGTTACAGCCTCCCCTTGTTTAGGGAATTTCGTCCCGAAATTAAGCTGAAAGCTGTACAACGCCGTGAATCACGTTTGAGAACTTTCTGTTCAGACCGGTTTTGACTCCGAAACGATTGCGAACCGAACGCGTGACGTGCGGAATCCGTACACGAACGTGACCAAACACACGAGATGTAATATAATCGGTGATTCTATTGATTGATATGAAATCATACAAAGCACCTGAATCATGATGTCACTTTCTCTCTCTAGACTTTCTCTTTAAACAACTGCGGGTACTTCGCCTTCATGTCGCTTTCGAGTTCCCAAGTGAACTTTGCGCCTCGTTTGCCTTCCCATCGAACTTTCACAATAGGAATGCGAGAGCGTCTGAGCTGCTTGGTTTGGCGATCCATGATTTCGACAGGCTTCTCCACGAAGTGTAATGTTTCGTTTACTTGCAGGTCATCGAGAGAGACATGTAAGTCGTGGTTGGCTAGGCACTTTCGGAGGTTTGACACGTGGAAAGTCGGGTGGACTTTACTAAGTTCCTCCGGTAGTTCGAGTCTGTAGGCGACTTTTCCGATCCTTTCCAGAATCTTAAAAGGTCCAACATATTGAGGCGCGAGTTTTCCCTTTTTGCCGAATCGGACTACACCCTTCCAAGGTGATACCTTTAGGAGTACGTAGTCACCAACGTCAAATTCACGGGGCTTGCGCTTTTTATCGGCGTAACTTTTCTGTCGATCCCGAGCTTTCACTAGGTTGTCCCGGATTTGGAAAATTTTGTCTGTCGTTTCTTGCAGTAGCTCAGGACCGGTTAGTTGCGAGTGACCGATCTCGTGCCACACAATAGGCGATCGACATCTTCTTCCGTATAATGTCTCGAATGGTGCCATTTGGATGCTAGAATGATAGCTGTTATTATACGAGAATTCGACTAACGGCAGGTATTTATCCCAATTACCGCCGAAGTCTAAGACACACGAACGGAGCATGTCTTCAAGAGTACGAATCGTTCTTTCAGTCTGACCATCAGTTTGAGGGTGGAATGCGGTACTTAGATTAAGCGATGTACCGAGTGCCGTTTGAAACGTTTCCCACAGTCATGAGGTAAACCGAGCATCACGATCAGAGATGATGTCACGAGGCGTCCCATGATTACAAATGATCTCGTCGGTGTAGATTCGGGCTAATCGTTCTACCTTGTAGTCTTCTCGTATCGGCAGAAAGTGAGCTGACTTTGTCAAACGGTCGACCACAACCCAAATGCTGTCGTGACCTGACGACGTGTGCGGTAGCTTGGTTATAAAGTCCATGGCTATACTTTCCCACTTTCACATGGGAATTGGTGGTTGTTCGAGTAAGCCAGAGGGTCTTTGATGTTCGGCCTTGATTCTAGCACAAGTTAGGCATTTTCCGACGTAGAGAGCGATATCCCTTTTCATACTCGGCCACCAGTACTTATAACGAAGATCCTGGTACATTTTGTCAGCACCGGGATGAACAGAATACCGGGATTTGCGGGCTTCGTCCATCAGGATCTGTCTCAAATTGGTTCGCTTAGGGATCCAGATTTGGTCCAGGAAGTGGAATATCCCATTCGATTTGCTCACAAGCTGGGATCCATCGTGGTAGATTCTTTCTCTCTTCAGGGTGCGTTCGTTAAAACATGCATGCTGGGCTTCACGAATAAGGGTTTCGAGATCGTGTTGGGCTTGAACATTACGAGTGCTAAGCAGGTAACTCTGTCTGCTAAGTGCGTCGGCTCACATTCGCCTTGCCTGGGTGATAACGGATCTCACAGGCGTAATCGTTGAGAAGTTCTACCCATCGGCGTTGACGCATATTAAGTTCCTTCTGGTTAAAGATATGTTGTAGGCTCCTATGATCGGTGAAGATCGTACATTTGGTACTATACAGGTAGTGTCGCCAAATCTTTAACGCAAAAACAACCGCGCCTAGCTCGAGATCATGGGTTGTATAGGTCTTCTCGTGGATTTTGAGCTGACGAGACGCGTAGGCTATAACATTGTCCCGTTGCATGAGAACACAACCAAGACCGAGGTTGGAAGCATCACAGTAGACAATGAAATCGTCGTTTCCGTCGGGCAATGTGAGAACAGGAGCATTGCAAAGCTTATGCTTGAGGGTTTGAAAGGCAGACTCTTGTTCAGTTCCCCAAACAAAAGGCTTGTCTTTGTGCGTGAGAGAGGTAAGCGGCACAGCAATCTTCGAGAATCCTTCAATGAATCGTCGATAATAGCCCGCTAGTCCGAGAAAAGAGCGGACTTCAGACGGGTTCTTAGGCGTAACCCAGCTCTTGACAGCTTCAATCTTCGCAGGGTCGACGTGAATGCGTTGACTATTAACAATGTGACCCAGAAATTGAACTTCCTCCAACCAGAATTCGCACTTGGAGAACTTGGCATAGAGTCGATTCCCCTGGAGTAACTCGAGAACCAAACATAGATGTTGCGCGTGTTCGGCTTTCGATTTGGAATAGATCAAGACGTCGTCAATGAATACGATGATGAAACGGTCGAGGTATGGTTTACACACGCGATTCATCAGATCCATGAAAGCCGCTGGTGCGTTGGTTAAACCAAAAGGCATTACAACGAATTCGTAGTGACCGTATCAGGTGCGAAATGTGGTTTTGGGTATATCCTCCTCTTGTATACGCAGTTGGTGATTGCCTGAACGTAGATCGATCTTTGAGAAGCATGTAGTGCCTTGTAGCTGATCAAACAAGTCGTCAATACGAGGTAGGGGATATCGGTTCTTGATAGTTAACTTATTCAATTCCCGGTAGTCGATGCACATCCTGAACGACCCATCCTTATTTTTAATGAAAAGGACTGGCGCGCCCCATGGAGAGGTGCTCGGGCGAATGAAGCCTTTATCAAGTAATTCCTGGAGTTGGTTTAAGAGTTCACGCATTTCGGATGGCGCGAGTCGGTAGGGAGCCTTGGCAATAGGGTTAGCTCCAGGGACGAGGTCTATACGAAAGTCGATATCACGACTTGGTGGTAGCCCAGGAAGATCCTCTGGAAAAACATTAGGAAATTCTCGAACCACAGGAACGTCTTTCACTTCCTTCTTCTCTTTCTTTTCCTTCTCTGCTACTACAATGTTAGCCAAGAAAGCCCTGTATTCCTTGCGGAGATACTTGCTAGCTTGCACACATGACTTAAGCTTGAGACCTTTTGAAGTCGTATCACCGTATACACACAATAAGTCACCATTCGCGAGCGAGAATCGAATCATCTTGTCGAAGCACACAACTTCAGCATGGTTTTCTCGAAGAAAGTCCATGCCTACTATGACGTCAAAACTTCCGAGTTGCATCGGAATAAGGTCAATTGGGAAGATGTGATTGTTGAGCTCAAGAGTACAATCACGAAGGACATAATTGACGGCGACAGTTCTTCCAGTAGCGAATTCAACATCGAATGTCGAGGATAGATTGGAGCGTTTACGATTAAGGAGTTTCTCGAATTCGAATGACACAAAGCAATTATCAGCTCCAGTATCAAACAAACATGATGCATAAATACCATTCACAAGGAACGTACCATTGACCACGTTGTTGTCGGCCTGGGCTTGACGCACGTTGATGTTGAAAGTTCTGGCGCGTGCTGCCTGTTATTGTTATTGCTGCTGTTGTTGCTGTTGTGGCTGCTGTTGCTGAGGCTCTTGTTTCACGACCCTGTTTGGGCACATGTTGGCGAAATGGTTCGGGTCGCCAGATGCGAAGCAGGCTCTGGCTTTGACCGCGGGTGCCGGAGGTGCTTGTTGACCATGTGGGGCAGTGAGTAGAGCTTGCTGAGCAGGAGCTTGTCGGATACGGCAGTTAGCAGTAAAATGGCCGTATACATTGCAATGAGCACAAAAATGGCAAGCAATGGCAGTCGGGTGGTGGTAGGTGCAAGTAGGGCAGAGCGGATGTGGCCCAGTGTATGCACGCTTAGGAAGAGGTGCATTGGCCGCAGGCACTGCCACTTGGCGCTGTTGAGTTGGTACGGATTGAAATGGTGCAGCAGTGATCGCACAGTTCTTGTTGCTGGAGCTGTTCTTTCTCTTGTTCTTCCTTTTATTGCTCGATGAGGTGGGTTTAGCAGTTGGTGCGGTAGCGGTAGCTTGATGCAGATGCTTCGAAGTCTTATCCCAGACACCAGCCTTAACCCGCTTGTCGTTGATTTCAGCGGCCAGTAGATAAGTTTCCTCGATCGTCGTAGTCTTAGCCGCTTGCACGAAATCAGCAACGCAGTCGGGCAGGGCCCGGATGTACTTCTTGATTGCCATGTTGGGAGTCTTGACTTGATCGGGACAGATAATGCTGAGCTGTTTGAAACGAGCAGTGAGACCAGCATTGTCACCATCCTTTTGCTGTATGTGCCAAAATTCATCTTCTAGCTTTTGACGTTCGTGAGGAGGGCAGAATTCCTCTAGCATAACTTCCTTGAGCTCGTCCCACGACAGACCGTAGGCTGCATCATTCCCTCGCTTGTTCCTCTCGGCCGTCCACCAGTCTAGTGCACGGGACTGGAAAACGCCGGTAGCATTCAGAGTACGGAGGTCATCGGGGCAACCACTCTGTCGCAGAGTAACCTCAATGGAATCAAACCAGTGAATTAGTGCAGTGGGACCTCCATCGCCAGTGAATTCTTTTGGCCCACACGACTTGAATTGCTTGAAACTGAAGGTCTTCGCGGTAGCTTTAGGAGCTTCGGTTCTCGATTCCTCAGACGATTTGCTGGCATTCTCATAAACATCACTCACGGCCTTTGCTACACTTTTAGAGATGATGGAAGCAAGGCGTTTGTCTCTCTTTTCTTGACGAGAAAGTGCGTGACGGGATCCAGACGACATTGTCTGCAACAGACATCGTCACAGGACTCATCACATTGTATTCGAATCTCACCTCACACGTCTACTACTACTAAAGCTCAGTAACACGTAACACGTAAACGCATAGACATATAACCATGCAGGACGAAGAACCATATAATCACATAATCACATAAGCACATAGCACGTAGAGCACATAATCACATTATCACCTAAGCACGGAATCACAGAAACATCTTCAACACAAGAGGCAGTCAGAATACAGAAACCTATCATTCAATGTTTGCGATTAATCGAGAATTGCGATCGCGTTTCAGTATATCGAATAGCGTAGTATAAGCGTACATCATAGCATAAGGTTGTCCAAAATTCAGCGATTTGTTAGCGATTTGAGATAGAAAAGCAGTGCGAGTCGTTCGTGTCGATCGAAGCGAAAGCAAAAATCGAGTAAATCTCCAAAAATTTAACACATAGACAGGTAAACATATATAAGCACATAAAATCGATGAATTATCAGAGTCAGCAGTTGCGGGTTCAAAATTTGAGACACAAGTAAAAATCGAGAGATAGACTGTCTGCGGCTAGTAGACTTCGACTAACCAAAGCGATTCAACTATTCGCAAGGACTCGTCGTCTACGTTTGACTTGCAGGACTGTGTCCTTGCCTCGATTCTTGGGCCTTTGGCACACATCCCGTTAATCATGTCGTAACTTCAGGTCGTTGGAGTCCGTTGAGACTTTGGTGGGAGTTTTTATAAAATGTGCGGAACAAGTCGTCAAGGTTAGGGTTTCACCCCTGGCTTGACAACTTCATCCCTGTTTTTGATAAAATAGAGGAGATTATTCATCAAAATACGGATTTCACTCCTGATTTGGTATAATTTCCCCGTTGAACAAGCGTTCGTTGTTGAAAAAGAAGGAAGAAATCATTGATAAGTTGATAAAACAGCATTAATTTAAGCAATCTAGTCAAGATTTTGTGGTGTTCACACCTATTCTCGACTTTATCTCCTATTTATAACTGCAAATTCGAGTGTAGTGATAGTGTAGCATAAACGAGAATAGCGAGGAATAAGCTCGTACATAATCCCTACTGGTTATGCACAAATCGGTCTGTTGGTTCCTAACTATAGACTAGGTTTCTAAGACACCGACCCAGACTAGGTCGAGTCTTGCCTAATTCCCAATAGTTATGGCTCTGATACCAATCTGTCACACCCCAACCGATGGTGGAATCATCGGGGCATGGCACTGAGCGAAACAGATTGTCCAGAAGTTTCCATAACAATTATCAATACTATTCAATTTAAATAATACGTCCCATACCGTATCTCAAACAGTAAATCAATTATTACAGACAAAATCCAGGCAAATATTCTGTTCCGACAACTCAGATTTAAATAGACAGCAATTGTTTATCTGCTACTAGAGACCCTTGATTCGTTATCTATAGACAACTATTTATTGGGCTCTAAAGCTTTATTCTAGCCTCACTTTCCTACCAAGTGTGCGTCCTAAGCACCTGTCACATACGTTAAAATAAAGTCAATACATATAATGTAAAGGTGAGCATACAAGTTTGATAATAGCATATAAAGTCCGAATTCGTTTACGCATAACCAGCACGTATACATAGTGAAATGAAGTACGTTAGTTATCGACATAGATCCATCGATACCAATGACTGCGGGTTGACTGCCCGAGGCAGTTCGCAATACATGATTACCACCGTAATCCATGCAAGTAATGATCCTTAACAACCCCCGTGAACGGGTGCTGAGTCCAAACTATCGTACTATCGTTGCTAAGGCAGGTAGACAGCATTCCATGTGTAAACATAACAAACAAGCATTCATGAGCCACGTATAACATGCATTAACGGTTAGCGTTCAAATAGTATTGAGTAGTGTGATTGTTGTAGTTTGAATATTCGTAATGTATGTAACACCCAAAAGTGCATAAAGCAAAAAGGGATGGAGTATACTCACAGCGATGAATGGATTGAAGGGAGCGCTTAGCGAGTAAGGTTAGCCTGAGTAGATTAGATAGTATAACGATAAGCGAAGCGTAAAACGTTACAAAGTGCGATAGGGTCGGATGGTGGTTCGATCGGATGGTAATCCGATCGGACAGCAATCCGTGCGGATAACAATCCGTGCGGATAACAATCCGTTCGGGTGGTCGTCCGGTCGGACAGTGGTCCGGTCGGATGATGTTTCGAGTGGATTGTTTCTTCCTATAAAGAGAATGTGTTTGTGTACGATTGTTTGACTTTTGAAGTTTTCGTTGTAGTATTTTGAAAACATGAAAGTATCTCTATCCATCAAGTCGGTCGATCGGATGACTGGTCGTGCGGATGACAATCCGTTCGGATGGTCACCCGGTCGGACGGCGACTTAGTGATGAGGTTACTTCCTGAAAGCAAGTTCACAACAGAAGCGTCATTCGATCGGATGGCAATCCGATCGGATGACAAGCTTGTTATTGAACATGTGGAAAATTGTTTAAGTCCTTAAAGTCTTAGTATCTCATGATCCGAAGAGTAATCCAGTCAGATGGTCGTCCGATCGGATTACATTTCGTTCAATACTCAAACTCTAAATAAGGTTGTTTAAAAGGTGGGACCCAAGTGTGATCCGTTCGGATGACAATCCGTTCGGATGACCTATCCGATCGGACAGCAATCCGGTCGGACAGCAATCTGTTCCGATTGTTCCGTTCGTCCTACACTTGATCGTTTTGATGGTTTGTCGTTATGTCGAGACACTTTGACAACGTGTTAGCCAACAGAACCCCTAGTTCGACCCAGATGACCAACCCGACCAGGAATCACCCTAGTCCGGCCGGTTACCGGCTCGAGACGGTTGGTCTTGGCTAACTCGAAATCGGCAGTCTCGTTAGTAGAATCCGGATCTTGAGCTAGTACAACACTACAATCGAGTAGAAGACTAAATCAGGGTCGGATCCTATCGGTTTTGAGCATTTTGAGTGTAAAAGAGTTGAAAGAAAGTTAGAAACCATCTTTCAATCCCTTTTCACCATTCTTGTGTCGAGATCTTTACAAGATCTTTGTGTGTTTGCGTGGAAATCGGTTAGATCTCGGTTGTTCTTAGTGGATTGAAGTCAAAACATAAAGTTCTTGAAGAACTCATGATGACGTCACCCTAGAACACCCGAAATCTAGTGATTTCACGGTTAAAAGTTAAGATTTAAAAGTTAGAAAGGTGTAGGAGTGCGTATAGATCAAGAAAGTACAAGATTTAGGGCGAGATCTTACCTGGATTGAGAGAAATCGAAGAAAAGGTGAGGAGAGCGTGCGGTTCGGACAGAGGATTTCCAAAAGTGGAAAGTATGAAAATGACAGAGGTATTTATAGGATTCCAAAAGAGGAAAGGGTTATCCGATCGGATGACACACCGCTCGAATGGCTTATCCGGTCGGATGACATCCTGGTCGGATGACTCCTGTTTTGTAGCGCAGTGGCTATCCGGTCGGATGGCTATCCGGCCAGATGGCACTTGGTTTGGTTGTTCGACGCGTCGATTTTTTACGTTTCGATTTCGATTGCGAGCGGCTCGTCACGATAGGGTTTCCTAGTCAAATTACTTTCAGTCCCAACTACTTCATATCTCGCATAATCTCTTCTCCACTAATTATCATAGTTCGATTGCGATTCGAGTTCGAGTTTGAGTTTGATTGCGTTTCGAGTTTCGATTTAGTTCGATTGATTTCCACAACACATTTATATATGACACGCACAAGTAACACATAAGGCACACACACGTATAATTAACCAGATTAAGTCGAGTTGCGGTTCGTTTCACGATTCGATGTCGAGTAGCATAGCTTGATTATCGATTAGTTAACTTTATCGCATTGTTACTTCCTATAATTCACAGTCGTAAGTCGATTAGATAGCGATTAACACGCATCGATTTTAGCAATTAACAACACTTACTCCACATAATATAATAAAAATAAGGAAATTACTATAAGTCAAATTCGTACAATCGGCCGTTGACTTTGACCTTGACTTTGACTTCCGAAAACACGGGGTGTTACAGTCCTAGCCTAAGATGGTTTCTAACCTTCTTTCAACTCTTTTACACTCAATACACTCAATGCACTCAAAACCGATTTCGGGTTAAACAAGAAACACCGTCCGGACAGTTAACCGGCCGAATTTGGGTGATTCCTGTCCGATCAGGTTACTAAGTCGTGACGAGGTTTCTGTTGTCTAATACGTTATCAAATCATCTCGATAAAATGACAAACTACCAGAATGACCAAGGAATAAGACAATCAGGTCGACCAGGATGGAGTGTCGTCCGATCGGACTGCCGTCCGAACGGACAGCCACCCGAACGATCGGCCACCCGAACGACTTGCACCTTGGCCCCACATTTAGTTTTCAAATCAAGCTTCAAGAGTTTTGGAACACCGAACGGATTGTCGTCCGATCGAGTTACCACCCGATCGACCGACCATCCGACTATGTGATGTTTTGGAACTTCAATACTTAAAATTTTTTTCAACATGTTCAATGCACATGTGTTTCCACCCGATCGAACAACCGTCAGATCGAGTGACAACCTACTGTGAACTTGTTCTCGCTGAAGTGCCCAACCTATCGGACTGTCGCCCGATCGAATGGTCATTCGATCGACCGACCTGAAAGGTAGAGATACTTCAATGTTTTCAAAATGCTACAACAAAAACTTCAAAAGTCAAGCCATCATACGCAAACACATCCTTTCCAAAGGAAGTAACAACCCACTCGGACGGTCACCGATCGGATGACCGTCCGAGCGAGTTGTCACCCGAATGACCGGCTGCCCGAACGGACTGCCATCCGATCGGACTGCTGTTCGACCCACTGACACTTGTTTCGTTTTACGCCTCGCTTATCGTTATGTTATCAATAACTGTTCAGGCTATTATCCGCTCTAAGCGCTCCCTTCAATCCACTAATTCAATCGCTGTGAGTATACTCGATCCCTTTTTGCTTTACGCACTTTTGGGTGTTACATACGTTACTTATACTAAATCACATCGAACACACTACGCAATACTTTAAACGCTAACCGTTACCGCATGTTATACGTGACTTAATGAATGCTTGTTTGTTATGTTTACACATGGAATGTTGTCTACCTGCCTTAGCAATGATAGTACTATTTGTTTGGACTCAGCACCTGTTCACTCAGGGGTTGTTAAGGACAATTAATTACATGGGTCACGGTGGTGATCATGCAATACGAACTGCCTTGGGCAGTCAACTCGCAGTCATTGGTATTATAGGTTCATGTCGATAACTAACATGCCTCATTTTACACTGTGTACATGCTGGTTATGCGTAACGATTTCGAACTCTATATGCTATTATCAAACTTGTATGCTCACCTTTACACTATGTGTATTGACTTTTATTTTAACGTATGTGACAGGTGCTTAGGATGCTTATTTGCTTTGCTTGCTGTGAAATCGAGGCTAGGAAAGGTCTAGAAACCAATAAACAATTGTCTGTACTTGAAATCTGAGTTGTCGGAACAGAACAATTTGACTAGATTTTGCCTGTAATAATTATGTTATCTTTTAAGACATGGTATGGGACTTGTTGTTTAATTAATTGGTAATTTTAGTTGTTATGGAAACTTCTGGACAATCTGTTTCGCTCAGTGCCATGCCCCGATGTTTCCGCCATCGGTTGGGGTGTGACAGCAATGTAGCCAGTTGTCTTATGTGACTTTGAGGTGGCGTAATGGAGCCTCTAGAGACTTCATTTCATACCATACAACCTAATGAAAAAAAAGGGGTGTTGTTGAATATACCCAAAAGTCAACCTTTTAGTAGAGAGAAGGGTAGGCAGGAAAGAGAAAAAGAGCTGACATTAATTACCCAAAGCATTTGTTTCCTAATATTTCTATTTTATTTTTTAATTATTAATTACAATCAATAGTTTTTAGCTTTTATATTATTTTTTAAGTTAACATAAAGTACTTTTTATACAATCAATCTTTGTTATAACACAAAGACTTGACAAATGTTTTTGAATAAATTATTCAACTTTTAAACCAATCAACTTAAATAAAAATATTTTAATAATTTAATATTTTATTTACTTTCTTATATGTTATGATCATCCTCTTTCTTTTCATCCACTATCTGCATATCACCATCCCCTCCATCCCCAAACCTATATTATGATCAGCTCCTCCCCTCACTTTTCTTATTCGTTTTTTAGTTAACAATTAATTTATTTTAAATTTGTTAAACATTAGATAAATAGAATAAAACTTTTCAGTAATAATTAATAAAAAACACAATTAAAGGATAAAAAACTACATAATTTAAAAACAAACTAAGCACCTCAATTTTCTTTTTGCAGTTTTTCCTTTCATCTTTTTCGCCTGTTCCTGTTCTCCAGAACCGCCATCTGTCTATCATGTTCACCGGAGTTTGCCGGAACCGCCATTTGATCGGAAGGTTCATCGGATAAGCCTAATAAAGTGTCTTGATTATTTATTTATTAAAATTAATATTAATACTAATAATAGTTAATATTAATATTAATATTAATACTAATAATAGTATAACAAAATATAAAAAATAACAAAAGTATTATAAAATAAAATAACATATAAAAACATAATTATTATTTTTGACTTTAGAATAAAATAATGTATCAAAGTACTTAATCATTACCAAGTTTGACTAATTTGGTATATTTATCTATATATTGGGTGTATTTATCACACCCCGAAAAAAAGTTTATATGCGAGTCAATTGCTGAAAGTGATAATATATTTCATATGTTTTGTAGTTATATCAAAGAAAACGTAACTACCTTTAGATATTTAATGACATGATAAAGAAAACGTAACTACCTTTAGATATTTAAGACATTCAGTTTAAGGGTGAATTGAGTTGTGTTTCAACTTTTGCTGATATGATAAGTATAAACTTGTTTTTAAGTTTTACAACTAAAAATACATTATAAAGGAAGAAAACGATTCAAGCTTTGTAATAAAATCTCAAAAATATATTTCATACGAATGCAGTAAAATGTCAATTTCGTCCCTGGGGTTTGACCAGTTTGTATGATTCTATATACTTTGTAACGTGTATTATTCGAATGCCGGAAAAGGGACTATTATAAGGATGAGCAAATGGTACTAGATATCGGTACATAATTTGCCGAACCGTGTACATAAATATGATATGTAATTATAAATAAAGAATTTACAATTACGTTATGTATTTATTTGTTATAACTTTTTATTTCAGTTTTTCATGTTATCCAACCCCGTGTACCACACGGGTTTTAACCTAGTACATTATAAAGGAAGAAAACGATTCAAGCTTTGTAATAAAATCTCAAAAATATATTTCATACGAAATATTTTAAAAGGTCAAACCTAAAATGTGTTTAGGATAAAAGGTAAGCACTTTTGGTATGCCCTTACAGGTCCTACATAGAGTGATTATAAATCAGCTCATACATACTAAGTTAAGTTTTTTTTTTTTCTTTTTTCATATTCTAGTTGATAACTCAAATGACATTCAGGGGCGGACCTACCCTTTGGCCAGGGTGAGCAGCCGCACCCTTGAAAAAAAAATTAGTGTATATTTTAAGAAAAAACCCGACCGCACCATTTGAAAATATGGTTGAACATCTCATCCGCACCCCCAACAAATAATTTCTGGGTCCGCCACTGATGACATCTTCCAAATTATAGCTAAAAACAGTGACATAACCATCTTGACTAATCTGCTTCAGGTAGGAGTACGGTTGGTACATGGTTCAACCGGTAGACTATGCGTTGTGGCACCCGTTAGCCGCGGGGTTACCCACGTCGGCGGCCAGGTGGCTTGCGAGCACCGCAACGGGGTGCCGCGAGTGGTCACGCGTGAGGGGTCAGGTGAGCATGGTAGCCTGGGCGAGCGGGTGTTTCGGGGCGTGGTAGCTTGGGCGAGCGAAGGTTAACCATAACAGGCTCAAGTGAGTGGGCGAGCGGGTGTATTGGGGGTGTGGTAGCTTGGTAAGAATATTGTAAAGACAAACATATCAAAAGCAATATGCCGCTAACAAACAAGGGTTTTTTTTAGTGATCATTAAATAGAAAATAACAAAGTAATAGTATACCTCCCATTGTAAGTGTGTTTTTTAAAACCGAAAGTAATATAAATACATTTTTACATTACAAAATGTAATTTAGTTTATTCTAAAAACTGTTATTTAATTTTCGAAAATAAACTTTTGAGATTAAAATTGAAAAGAAAACAAAAAAACAAATACCCCCACCCCACGTCCCGACCACCGTTGACCACCAAGTCTTCACCTCCACTGAAACTACTGCCGAAATTTTTTTTATAATGCCTTGCAACAAACACTGCCAAAGTATTAGTATTAATATTTTATTTATGTTTGCCTTTCTAAAAAAAGAGTTAATTACTGTTTTCGTCCCTGTGGTTTGTCAAAAATCACTATTCCAGTCAATTAGTTTAAAAATTGCGATTTCAGTCCCTCTGGTTTCACTTTCGTAACCATTGCAGTCCACCTCGTAACCATTTCAGTCTCTGTACTTACAGAATAAATTGATTGAAATGGTTACGAAAGTGAAACCACAAGGACTGAAATGGTTTCGAAGGTGAAACCACAAGGACTGAAATCGCAATTTTTAAACTAATGGACTGAAATATTGATTTTTAACAAACCACAGAGACAAAAACAGTAATTAACTCAAAAAAAAAATTGATGGATATTTGGGCTTTATGATAAGTCAAATTTCATGGAGAATAAAAAGCCCATAAATATGGCCTACAAATCAAGTTTTGTGCTTCAAAATCACTTTGCATCGTTGTCACACTACATTTATGCATTACCAAAAAGCCCACTAGTTGTTTTCTCTACTTTTAATTGTATAAATAAAATAAAACATGACATTAATAATTCAAGATGAATAAAGTAGAATATATTGCTTTTTAAAAAACTTGGAGTGATCTAAAACAGGAACATTTTAATTATTATGCATTTATTAGGAACATTTTAATTATTATGCATTTATTTGTATAGTCATTTACAATTTTAAGTTGACAAACTTAAAGAATCACTTATTATAAACACAATATTATGCCGTTTAGTAAAAAAAACAAATAATGTGTTTTATAGACATGTGTGTACGCCAGAAAGCTTTAGCTCAACTCGTATTGAGGGAAAGAGAAGATTTGAGTTGAAGACCACAGGTCTCGATTTTGAATCTGATCTCAACGTAGTTTTATCATAGTGTGCCTTCAGACGGAGAGTTATCCCAGGAACTGGGATGGTTGGATTGGGCTACCCAGGGTTGTCTGCTATCACTGGCATATGATGTCGCATTTTATCTTCGAGTTACCCTAAACAATCGGGCTTTTATTTGTTGGCCGTTAAAAAAACAGACATGTGTGCGCAACTGTGCATGTGTCAGTTATGTGAAATGTTTCTTGAAGCTATAAGTGTTCATGTATGCTATAATGGTAATAAAATAAAATTATTTGATTT
>JARYGA010016631.1:0-20397 GCA_030545235.1 Helianthus tuberosus | reverse complement strand
TATGAACGCTGGATATTACTGGCCAGGGATGCACGTCGACGCCCTGAAGGAGCTGCGCAAATGCGACTCCTGTCAGCGACATTCTCCAAAAACCCTGTGCCCAAAAAACGATCTTATCCCCGTGTCAACTGCTTGGCCTTTCCAGCAGTGGGGAATCGATATGGTGGGACCTTTCCCCGATGCTCCGGGAGCTGTGAAGTTCATAATCGTGGCCGTCGATTATTTCACCAAGTGGGTGGAGGCCAAGGCACTCGCATCAACGACTGCAATGATGGTGCGCAAATTCATCTGGAAACACATCATTTGCAGGTTTGGCCTCCCACTCAAAATTGTAACAGATAACTGCACCAACTTTTCTTCTGAAGACCTCCAGAAGTGGATGAAAGAGATGAAAATCGAACACACTTTTTCTTCCGTTGCGCACCCTCAAGGCAATGGGCAAGTTGAAAGTGTAAACAAAAGTATCGTCGACGGGATAAAAGCCCGACTGGGCACAAAGAGAAGAGGTTGGGGAGACGAGCTCCCAAGCATCCTATGGGCTCATCGAAACATTCCGAAAACAAGTACTGGCGAAACTCCCTTTAGCCTAGTCTATGGCTCGGAGGCAGTTATCCCAACTGAAGTTGGACTCCCCTCACCGCGCTTGACAGTAGTCAACACGGTGGATAACGAGGTAGAGCGCCGTCTTGACTTGGACTTGCTGGAAGAAAGACGTGAAATTGCGCGAATTAAAGAAGCCAAGTACAAGACACACCTGGAAAGGTATTACAATGCAAGAGTGCGCATGTGTACCTTCACTCCAGGGGAGTATGTCTTCAGAGACAATGAAGCCTCAAACGCTGAACGCCCAGGAAAGCTAGTACCCAAATGGGAAGGCCCATACTTAATACACGAGGTGCTAGGGAAAGGGGCATACAAGTTGCGCACCCTGGATGGATACGTCATCCCGCGCACGTGGAACGCGCAACAACTGCGCAAGTGCTATATGTAACTACTCTCGGCCTTGCACCCTTACTCACTCATATGGGCCACGCGCCTTTTTAATTTTCTATGATGGCTAAACTCCCCTTATGTTACTTGCGATGTATGTTGGCCTAAGCGCCTGTTTCCTAATCAATGAAAGCATAGGACTTATGTTTTCTTCTATCATGATGACTTCTACGTTACAAATGCATGTTAAACTTTTGATTAGCACGAAAACACTTCAGTAAATTACGAGCTCTTGAGTTACGCCTCCAAGGTCCTCCGCGAACATAGCGTGAGACCGGGCAGTTACACTCGCACAAGAGCCACACTTACATTTATTCGTGCTAACTTAACCAAAGTTTCTAACAATAGTGCAATAATTGTAACTGGGCAAACATAGACATCATATCTAACAAGCGCAACTGCGCAACAGTTACATAAAAACAAATTATCATTAATTCAATCCAAAACAAGCGCGACCGCGCAACGAGTTACATTTGACACCTAAAGGAAAGTTACAAGGCACAAAGCCTGTCAATACTACCTACTCATAACCATCACCACCATCATCATCATCGTCATGCTTATCACCATCGCCATCACCATCACCATCATTGCCCACCGGTTCTTCTTCATCAGATAGTTCAACAGTTTCTGGTGGGTCGAGAATGGTCTTTAGACGTTGGCACCAGTCATCATGCTCTAGAGCCTTTGCGACCAAGTCCATCATAGGCAATGATAGGTGATCGTAAGCACTTTCAGCACGAGCTAACTCGGCATCAGCTTCATCGGTCACCGAGCAATGACTAGTGTTAAACTCTTGCCCAAACACCTCTTCAACATGCTGCGCACACTCCAGATAACCTCCACGGTGACCAACCACGCGAGAAGCATCTATAAGAGCAGCAACAACTTTATCTAGTTCTCCAGCATTTAAGATGGAGTTGGCCATCTACAGCAAAGGCAATAAATAAGACGCTAGGTTTCAATAGGTAAAAGCCTAAGATAAGAAGAGAATCATACCAGAACTACCCCCTGCCGTGCATCCACTCAGCTTCAGAAGCAAGCGTATCAACGATGCCCTGAACCTCGGAATAGTTAGTCTGCGCTACATTGAGGGCCGCCGTACTAACATTCCGTGCCTCTTCAGCCTTTTGCCTGGCCTCCTCAGCAGAAGCAGCTTTCCCTTTCTCAGCTTCAAGGTCGATCTCCAAGGACTCGCTTTTGTCAACCTGCTCTTGTAGGCGGCGTTTCAACTCTGCAATCTCCACGTCCTTGGTCGTCAAGTCCTTATCCTTACCAGATAACTGCGCTTTCAACTCAGCCAGTTCAACCTACAAAAGATAAAGGACTTAGATAATTCCGCAAACAAAAAGCATAAGGAGAGAAAAGGTAAGGGTTTTCCGAACCTCAGCATTCTCCTTAGCAGCGTGCACATCTTCGGCCTTCCCAGTCAGCTCGGTAACCTTACCCTCAAGCTCAGTGATCTTCGAGCGAGCCGCATACATGCGCTTGTTATCTTTCTCACATATCTTCTTCCATTCAGCCTTCTCTTTCGCTAGCAGATCCTCAGCAGCACGAAGCTTGCTCCTAAGGCCTTCACGACCCCACTCTTCTGATTTCCTATCAGATTCAAACTTGGCCTTCTCTTCAACAAAGGCAGCCTTAGCCTTCTCATAATCTTTAACCTGCTTCAATAGGCGCTCACAATACTTTTCCCAGTCTACCCGCTCCTTGATCATTGTACGCCATTCTCGCACTATATGGTGATTGGCAGCGCGAGTATTGGCTTCCCCAACAACATAGGCCTGATACAGCTCATCATGGGTTCATGCCCGCTGGCGGTTAACTTCACCAGGAGGGAAGGAATTTAAGAACCAATCACGACACGCTGTAAACTCCATAAACGTATCCTTCTATTTTAGACTCCAGGGAACTTGGTGTAGAGCGTTACCACGCGCCTCCTCAGTATAAGTCTTATAATAAAGGTCTCCCACAGTGTCATTAGGACCAATGGGAGAATAAGGCACAAACCCTCCAGCACCACCAGAACCTGCGCCACCTGCAGCAGTAGCCGATCCCCCAGCAGGCTTGGTCGGCTCAATGACCTCTGGTCCCTTACCCCGGGTGGTCTCCTTCCTCTTCTCCTTCTCATGAAGGGGCTGGTCAAGCCCCGTAATACGGACGACCTCCGGACCCTGTGTTTTGTCCTGCGCAATAGTAGCAGCGGCCCCGGTCTCCTTGGATTTATCACCTGGAGGTTTTTCACCTACCTTCTGGTTATCTCCCTTCTTACCCTTCTCCTTCTCTGTCTCGGCAACTTTACCAACTGGTTTTTCAGCAGTTTTCTCCTTTTCGGATTCTACCCCAACAGCCTTCAAGGGTTTGATAGTAACCCTGGGCCTCTTCTGCCCAGGCTCTAGGGGATCCTTAAACACAACACCCTTCTCAGGGGTCTTCTTCTTGGCCTCTGCAAAAACTTGTGTCAAAAAGAAGAAAGAACAAAGAATTAACAACCAAGGAAACTAACCAGGAGAGAATTTATAAAGAGAGCGCAGATTGCTCTGTTTCCCGAGCACAGGAACTCCTCCAGCCTTCGGCGCAGTAGACACACCAGCTGTGGTCTCACTTCTACTTCTTTTCCTGCTGATTAACTTTGCAGCAGGCTCCTCCTCCTCTTCCTCCTCTTCATCATGCGCGACAGAGGATGGAGTCGCCCCAGCATCTGGGTTACGAGAACCCGCACTCCCTGAGCTCTTCGAACCAGCACCTCCTGTCTTCTGCTCGCCTATACGCGACAAACCTTCGAGTGAATCACTGATAATAACATAATCTTCCAAGTTACTCTGACGAAAGCGTAGTGTACCTTTGTCAGATGCACTAGCAGTGGCGCGGCTACTCCCGCCTTTCTTGCTGATCACTTCAGCTTCAAGGGTGATCACCTTCTTTCGTTTAGGGGCTTTCTTTTTCTTCTCTTCTGGGTCAATCCCCAGGTTGCGCAACACACCTGCAAAGATGTTAGACCACGAACTTAGCTTCCCATTCGAAGCCCCTACAGACTCCTCGCTGGAAAGATAAAGAATCTCCTTCCCAGCGGAAGTAATAGCTCGCAAAGGCGTAGGATTGGGTACATGCGCACCTTCGGTTGCAGTCGGAGGATCGGCGAAAATCCCGGCAGGAGGATAAAGGAAGTTGCCTCGGATGTGTTCATACCAGTAAGTTTCCCCAGGTTCTAGCGGGCGAGCACCCATAGATCCACCAAAAGTGGGGAAAGCAACCTGGTAAAGGTGTGCCTCTGCGAAAACAAAAACCGTACATCTAAGCGCAAGATTAATAAAGAAATAAAAATCAAGGAAATTGTAGGATTGTTTTCACGACCGAAACGAGTCGTTCAGAGGTGTTCTACTCAATACGAAAGGCGGAAACAATCGTATCAAGTTCAATTTAGCTAGAAATACACTTTAAACTATCTTTAGATTGATTTGACAGAGTTTTATAGCGAGTCGACACTTCGGCAGCACTTCGGCTCTCTAACCGGAATAGTAATTTCGTTTCAAATGACACGGCTCAACCTAGTATATATAGGCATGCTAATTTCGCTTGAACCAGCTCAAACGGAATTACTTTCAAACGAAATCAGTGATTTCGTGTGAAATGTCTTGGTGATTTCGTGCGGAATTACATCTTGTAATTTCGTGCGAAATTACCTCACAACCTATTTTTGACATTTTTCTCGAATAATGTGCCCTGATCTATCTAAAACAATACAAGACTCGATACAAGACGAAGTCGACAGACGTATGCACCAACAGACTCCCCCTCGGATGTTGACGAGTCTTCAGTGTTGAGTCTTTAACGTCTTCAGTCTTTATCAGTCTTTTTCCTCCTGAAGTATCTGACAATGTAAAACATCCTCAATCTCTGTCTTCTCTTATTTTCCAGGATCTCCATCTGGCTCTTCTCTCGCTCTAATTCTCTTGATCAGATCTTTTGATTCCTTAAGTTCATCAGCATCATCAGCTTGTGTGAACATCAGGATCTCAACTTGGTTTTACAATCTTCAAACTCCCCTTGATGTTGTTCCAAGATCGTGACCTGGCTCTCATTCAGCTCAGGCATTTGAACCTAGCTTACCTGCACATTCTCTACCTCAAAATAAATTTCACAAATTTAAAATTTTACAAATTTATATACCACTTGCAGGTATCTTTCCAGAATGATTTAACACTTTAAAAGCTTCTGATGACCACTTATAGTCAATCTTTTCAAACACATTTTCCCAACCCTGTTCATCCTGTTTAGCACTTGGAATTTTGAAAATTAGCTCTCCAACATCAGTTGTCGAAAATCTTTTTGAATTTTTCAAAATTTATGCTAAAACACACTAAAAATCTTTTTGGATTTTTAAATAAACGAAATGCAGTAAAGAAATATTTACATACAATATTTTTGTGAGTTTGTGTAAGAGGATCATATCAGTTTATGAGACGCATCACCAACACCGTTAAGCTTTAAACATTTTAAGTTCTAAACGATTCACTTAGATTGTCAGTATACTGATCCAATTAAATTTTCACACAAATTTCAACTGTTTCGAGATACGAGATTAATGTTTTAAGCACTTAAACTTATTCGCGTGTCCCACCTCAGAATATACTCCCGTATCTAGATCCCAATATTCAGTCTTACAGGTGAGTATACTACAGATGATATCTGTAAAGGGTTAAATGCGAGGGCCGTGAGAGCTCAGGCTATTGCTTCCGCAAAATCAGAGAGATGACGGCTTCGACTTTTGGTGTGTTCCCTTTAGAGAATCTTTTCTTCAACAACACATGATTAGCATTTTTCAATGTTTCATCATTTTTTGTACTGAGGGCGATGCTATATTACAAGCAAGCAGAAAGTATTACACGGGGACTAGGCCATTGCTTCCGCAAAATCAGAAGTCCCGGGATAATACCCCAGATATCACTGAGTATAAAGACCTAGTATCTCAGAAAGAGGGACCTTTAAAACAAGATTTCGGGGGTTACCCATATATCCGAGAGATGTTCCCCACGAGATAAGTAAGTTTGAAATTTAGGTTTATATCTCGTCACAATCTACTAAATGTGTAAAAACCTACTGGCACATCATCAGTGAGACCGTTTATCACATTTTTCTTTCCAATTCTTTAGCATGCTGTGATAGTCCACTGATGTACTATCATTTCCTCTTTTTCACAACAAAACTCTTTTTCATTTTATCATGTTTTTTACTTTTTCAAATTTTCAAATGTTTTTGGATTTTCTGAAATTCTTACTCCCCCTAAAATGCAAAAGCTTTTAAAAGAAATTTGAAAACAAACTATACAAGTAAAGTGACAACTGTTGTGAATTGCTTCAATTCGCCATCCACTTGATATAAACAATCAGAACTCCCCCTTACAACAAACTATTTTCCCATTATGATTTCAAAACACTTAAGTTTGTTTTAATCAAATGGTTTTTCCGAAAAATTAGCTTTGTTGATTTTATATAACCACTTGTAGGTTAGGGGATCTTCATCACCTTGTTCTTTTAACTTCAACTTTTTGAAAAATATAACATTTTTAAATTCAATCAACCATTACCACTTGTAGAATATCAAGTACAACTTAATGTCCCTGATTTACCACTTGTAAGTCTTCACCATTTATAAGTCGAAATATCACCGAAGTGAATTTCTCAAGAAAGATGCCGATACCTGCTTCACACTTACCAACCTGGAAGCTCCGGCAAATCATACTTTTTACATATGAAAAACAGACATCCAAGCTTCACCAAACTTGGATGTTTCCTCCTCAACTTCACCTGGGTAATAAGTTGCTTTCTTTGATTCATAAAAATCTTTAACCCCTGTGACCTTCCCATCGACCATCTTTCCAAAAATCTTTTTCACATTTCCATTAAAAACCTTTTCGACATCAAATTCTTTCTTCTTAGAATAGAATTGATTCAAGATCTCAACTTTTCCAAGTTTTGATTTAAAATTTTCAGCCCGCAATGGTGGAAAATTGACATCATCCATTGGCGGTAATGAGGTTTCAATTTTTAGCTCAACTTGTGGCTCTTCTGACTTTGTGGAATCAGATTCATCGCCAGATTTCACATCAAATTTCTTAACAACCCACTTCTGGTTGTCAAGATTCACTCTTCTTTTGTAAAATTTTTTCTTTGAACACTCACCAACTTCATATGTTGAATTTTTAAAAACTTTGAATTTCTCAGTTGGCGGTTCATTTTTCTCAACAATCTTTTCTTTCAGTTTAGAAACAACTTCCTGTTTGATGTTGGTTGCCTTCGGACAATTCCAGGCAATGTGTCCAACTTCTTGACATCTGTAACAGGTTCTCGTTTCCTTCCTCTGATAAGTTCCATTCTTCTCAAACTTTTGTTTCTTTGCAAAGAACTCTTTGTTTGTTTGCTTCCAGAATGAGCTCTTTTGTTCTTCTTCCGAACTTGTCCCTGAAAAAAATACAGTTTTTTGTTTATAAGTTTTCTCATTTTTATGATTTTTCGGTGGAATAAAACCCAACCCTTTCTTTTTGTAATTACCATTATGATTTGGTCTCTTTTGAAAACCAGAACCTGAATTGTAACTCTTTTTCTTGTTTAATCTTTGTTGATCTCTTGAGGTGTAATGTCTTGGTTTTTCAGAAAGATTTACATCTTTTATTTCAGAAATATTAATTTCTATTAGTTTGAAAACCTTTTTGATCATTTCTGGTTTAACACCTCTTATTGGAAATTCTTCATCAGAATATAATTTGTCTGAATCATTCAAAGTATATGCCACTTTGATTGGTTTGTCATTCAAATTAGATTTTGATAACAAGAATTCTTTATTGTAAAACCGTTTAACCGATGACTTTGGATTGTCAACTGATGATGAACTCGAACTTTTGGACTCCAACTTTGACTCTGACTCCTCATCTTTATCCAACACCTGATCGACCACCTTTTTTATTAACTCAGACCCATGATCAGTGTCAAACGATGTGAACGTGACGTCAATATTTTCTGGTAACTCATCAGTTATTTCGGACTTTAACTTTATATTGACAGCCTTTTTGACTTGATCCTCATTTGGTTTTCTGGGAGAATATCCTTCCCAGATCGGAGGCGGACACTTGTTATAATTTGCACTTTGTTTCTTACCAGTATCCTTTTCTTCAGTCTTCTTATCTTGAAAGGCTTCAAAACCTACAACAGTCGGATAAATTCTATCAATCAAATAATCAGAACTAGAATAACTTTGCAGTAACCGTCTGATTCTTTCATTCTCTATCTTTTCAATTTCCAACTCTTGCTTCAACTTTGCACATTCCTCAATATAATGATTAATGGCCTTTTGCTTTGTCATCATCACAGCATTCATCATAGTCAACGCGTCTTCTCTTTCAGAATTTGTCTTTTGAAGACCAGCCATTGTTCTATTCAACACATCATATGATTCTTTCACATAATTGAGATTAAACAATAAATTTTCTTTCATCTTGTCTTGCTCACTCAATTTATCATCTTTCTCTTCACATTGTTTGCAAGATTCCAAACACTTTAAACAAGGTTTGATGACTTCAACAATTTTTTCAACTTCAATAATCTTTTCAACTTCGACTATCTTCTCGACTTCAACCATCTTCTCAACTTCAACCACTTTTTCAGGAACTTTAAGTTCTTCACATTGTTCAGAAATATTTTCCTGAATAACACCTTTACTTGTCATCGTTTCCTGTTCCTTTGCTGCTAGTTTCTCTTTTAGCTTTTCCAAACGATCTGCAAAATAAAATTGAAAACTTTCAGGAGATAAATGAGTTTTTGCAATATTAATATGTATTTCTTCCTCATCATCACTATCATCAGATGATGATTGATCAAAGACTGGCTCTTGAATAATTTGTGCAGTGAGAGCTGCCATTTTGGAATCAGATGGAATGTATTTATCCCAGCTAAAGCCTTCAGCCACTTTTTCATCATCTTGATCGATTATACCATAATAAGCTTTCTTATTTGCTTCTACGATCATTTTAGCATGAGCAGTTTGTGGTTCCTTTTGTTGATACGGTTGATGAGCAATTTGTTGATAAATGGCTTTCCGATAATAATCATTGCCACCAAACGGATTATGTGCTCCACTTGCTTCTTGATTTTTACATTCTCTCTTGAAATGACCTTTCTCCCTGCATCGAAAACAAGTAACTTTAGATTTATCAAAACCCAGAGTAGAAACATTAGCATCTCTGAAATCATTTCTTCCTGTAATCATCTTAAACTTTTCAGCTCTCCTCAAAACACTAGCTAAACACCATTTGATATCTATAAGCTCCATCTCTTCTGCATCTATCTGATCGTAATCCTCTTTCGTCAGCATAGGATTTCCGATCCTTCCAGTAACCAAAACTTCATATGATTCTAACACTGTAGCAAGTAATGACATGTGACCTTTAACGACCTCTTCAGAGAAATTTTGGCCATTCTGAAGATGCAATGCGATGTTGCAATTTAAAACTTGTCCATTACTGCTATTTGAGCTTTGAAACTGATGATTTGATGTTAAATTCTTTGGATTCACACTTGGGTATGAGGAGAATCCACTGCTGCTGCTTGAGCTTTGATTAACAGATTCAGATGAGTTTTCTGCACTGAAAGCAGTTTGGACTTTCGGACTAGCTTCAACATTTTGAATACTCCCTTTGAAATACATTTTAACATCTTGTTGTGCACTTGGATTATTCATCCTAGCAATCTTTTGCTGCTCAAGATCTTGTCCTTCAATCTTTTCGATGAACTGAGAAATTGTCAAGCCATCATATTCTCCAGTGTTCTTTAATATCATCAAATATGTACCCCATTCTTTTTGAGGTAAAGCATCAGCTAATTTGTCAACCCATTCCTCATGATCTTTGTTGATATTTAACAATGACATTGACCTTACTAAGTGACAATATCTTTCAATCAATTTCTTTGTATCTTCTCCCGGCAAACTTGAAAACAAATCAAATTCTTTCTTTAACAATGATTTTTTACTCTTGATCATCTTTTCACTTCCCTCAAACTTAATTCGAAGTGCTTCCCAAATTGAACGTGAAGTCTTATCATGTTGGAGCAATACAAATATGTCTTGTTTAATAGCTTGCTGGAGTAGACTAATCATCATCCTTTCTGCTTTATACATGTCTCGTTCTTTATCCGTAAATTCATAAATCTTTTTTTCAATTCCCAAATCTGTACGTGGTAGTGCATACTTTTTCTCAACACACTCCCTAGATCTCAAATGATTAGCTTGAACCCAGTTTTCAAATCGATCTTTCCAACCATAATATTCCTCAATTCCCATTAGCTTCGGGGGTTTTTGCAAAGTTCCAGTTCCGTTTTCCATGTTCATGTTCTGAGCTATGGCAGCTGGAGTAGAAGGGGCTGTAGCAAACGCGTTATAGAATTCCTCTTCCATGATTCGGCAAAATTTTTCAAAATCTGACACTTTCAAACGAAATCAAACTCAAGCGAAATCACCTCTTCAAACGGAATACTCTTTCAAACGAAATCACAGTTGAAACGAAATCACCTGCACAACAATCTCAAACGAAATACCAACTCACACGGAATCACTTTTCACACGAAATAAGGCTTTCAAACGGAATCACCCAAGTGAAAACTGATTTCGAGCGAAATTAACAGCAACTTCAAGCGAAATTATGCTGATGTCATCATTTCGGTCAAAATTTTGTCAAATTGATCAAGTTTTAGCTCGATTTTAGGTCTAATTCTCTCAAGGCTTTGTTAAAACACAATTTCGCATATAATGTGTGAAATTCAAACCATTTTAACCGTGAAATTTTGTTCAATTTTGAAAAGAAGGTGTAGAAGTTAGAAAATCTGATGAAATCAAGCTGAAAACGGTAGAACTCCTCCTCCTGAGCTCTGATACCACATGTAGGATCGTTTTCACGACCGAAACGAGTCGTTCAGAGGTGTTCTACTCAATACGAAAGGTGGAAACAATCGTATCAAGTTCAATTCAGCTAGAAATACACTTTAAACTGTCTTTAGATTGATTTGACAAAGTTTTATAGCGAGTCGACACTTCGGCTCTCTAACCGGACTAGTAATTTCGTTTAAAATGACACGGCTCAACCTAGTATATATAGGCATGGTAATTTCGCTTGAACTAGCTCAAACGGAATTACTTTCAAACGAAATCAGTGATTTCGTGTGAAATGTCTTGGAGATTTCGTGCGGAATTACATCTTGTAATTTCGTGCGAAATTACCTCACAACCTATTTTTGACATTTTTCTCGAATAACGTGCCCTGATCTATCTAAAACAATACAAGACTCGATACAAGATGAAGTCGACAGACGTATGCACCAATAGAAATCACGGACCTCTATCCTCGAACTTCAAAATTGGCACCTCAGTACTATCCTCAGGCCACTGATCGCTCATCTGCACAGCAACCAGGACGTTCTCACCAAAGATACGATTTGGCGTCGCGGTCAGCTTTAAGTACCAATCGGCGTTCTTCGGAATCGCCAGCTCCTCCTTCTCTATCACATCAGGCGCACGAAAGATCATCACGAAGGGGATAACCTCCTCTCTAATGAAGAAAAACTTTTGTTTCCAATCATGGAAACTCTTGGGAGGGTTCAGCAAAATCGTCTTGGCAGATCCACGATTGCCGAAAGAATAAAACCCTATGTTCCTGATCAGTTGATAGAAGACCCTGAACTTATCCACCGTCGGCTCTATGCCATGGGATCGACACAAGAACTCGAAATGTCGCACCCTCACCATTCCGGGTGGACTCAGTTGCGAGATATGGAAACCATAGTGATGAAGGATGTTGGACATGAACCTCGTCACCGGCAACCGGAAGTTGCCCTGAAGGAAAAAGTCTTCATAAAGGGTAATATACCCCGGCGGTGCGTCGGCGGCCGTCTGGTTCTGGCCGGGGTACCGGGCGTCCCATTCTGGTGGGAATCGAAACCCTCGAGTGATCTGCTCAAACAACCCTAAGTCCCACTTGAGGACAGGAACAAGGCCTTCACCGGGATTTGCTTCTTGTCGATGTTCTTCAGCCATGGATACTCGACGAAGAAACTTTGAATATGCAGAAAATTTGAAGATTTGATGAAGATCACGAAGATCTGCAAACAACTCACTTGAAGATTTGAAGATTTGAAGATTCGAAGAAGAGATAAGAGAGGAAACAGTAATAGTGGAAGAGGAAGTGATAACTTCCCTCATCTCCACGAGTATATATTTAATGCGATGAGTAGACGTGCCGGATTCACCTCGCGCGTATCCAATCAGTGACTGCCACGTCGATCGCAAATCCCGGAGCGACGGTTACCACGCGCGCGTGGCCCTCACTCTCCTGACGGAAAGCACAACCGTCAGAGACAACTTGATGACAGCCGTGTAAGCGGTCAACTCAAACGTCGCCATCAACGACGTTTCTTAGCAACCTGTCAGATTTCAGAATTCGAGGATTTTGCCGCCAAAAATTTCAAAAAAGCTTCAGACAAAAGTCTCTCAAGCCGCGCAGTATTCTTGGTTATCCAACGAACCTGCGCGCTTACACTGAGAAGCAAAGATTCACCAACAGCAAGGCATAGTAGTCGCGCCGTGGCAACTGTCAAACATTTGCGTGCGCGTGCCTACCCAACACAAAGCAAGCATTGCCAGCACTTTCTTTTTCTAAGTCCAGAGCTCCAACCACTTGCCTCGCGCATGGTGCAGCACTGGACTGGGGGGACTTGAAGGGGTATGGTCCAAAAATAGCCGCGCAGACCTCATTCACGTCGCGCGCTGGACCATACTCCTTATTCATCAACTTGTTGACTGCCAACCTTGCGCGCGGTACACCATCGTATATCGATCTAGCGCGAGGTCTCAAGAAGTAAAAACACCACATTCGACACTTAGCGTTCTGAACAAAAGCCTACAACCACCCATACGCCGCGCGGGTTAGTTACATGTTCATCAGGGGCCGCGCAAGGCTATGGCGCAGGGCTACTTCAGAAGGCACACAAGGTACAAGTGGCAGAAGAAAAGGGCCAATCCGCGTCCTCCAGGCTCTGCTCAATCGTGCTCCACGATCGTCTGACATGCAGGAGACAGAAAGTACCTAAGGACACCTACGTGGCACCAATCACAGGGTAGAGACAACTGCCCCACGATCTCCACTTGCCTGCTGATGGCAGAAGGGCGGCCAGGCCGACAACCGTGACACGTGGCTCCAATCACAGTGCGCCAGCACCGGAGAACTCCTAGAAGCCACTAACTGTCGACACCAGTGAGCATATCCTCTATATCGTCGCCTTCAGGCCCATGGCCCATCAGCCCACATCCTCTTACACCTCTCCGGCTATAAATAGAGACCCCCCTTCAGAGGTTAAACAGTCCATTCCCTCTACTCTCACTCTTAACACATACTTATCTCCTCAAAACAGTCGCTTATTCTCACGCCGGAGCCCGGTTAAGAGGGAAATCCCCATATTCCCCTCTTAACGAGTAACAGTGTTCTGTTTTGCAGGATTACCGGATCATTACGAAGCTCAGAAAGCCATAAGAAGATTAATCATCATGATAGGAACCTAAACCAAACTAATCTATCCCTAAAATTAGTTACGTGTTTCTTCACACCGGTATTTGTTTTCGTTTATTGGCTAATCATATACGACATGAGATGCATGGACTTTGCTGACTTTATGACCTAATTACTGAAAATTAAGTCTAATGCACGTTTATGGAATAAAGCATGCTTATATTAGCACACGGAATTGATTTGGAAATTTGCCGGATGTCACACGAGCTTGTTTCTTTTTCATGTTTTCCATATGTGCAGATTTTATATTGAGCTTAAGGGCTTGAGTTTAATTAAAAAAAACATCGTTTTAAATATCTTATTTGCATAGTTCTTTTGGACATTTAAACAGATTTATTCTTAAATCCGCTAGAAGAGGAATGTGAAAAAACACAAGCATGTATAAGCGTATAACTCAACTAGCTAATAAGAAAACGAAATCATGAATCTCATACAATGTTGGCAATAGCCAACCACATTACCATTAAAGATAGTTTGAATATTGTACTTTGTTACATATTTGAATAGATTGCAAAACAAACCTATATCCTCATCAAACTCGGATCCTCACAAAACTATGTAACATATACGGGTTTAGGATTTAAAATACACGTCGTTTATTTAACTTCAATGATACAACAATGGAAACTCAAATCAAATCAACCAATTGAAGAGCGTACAAAACTATCATACCCGTCGGAATATTTCAACTTCTGCACATAAAAAGAGGCTCTGCAGCAACTTTGACATGTATATATATTTCTCAGCATCGGAATACAATTCCATTCCAGAGATCACTGTTAGGGTTCAAAAACAATATCCGAGTAAATAGCATCAGTGACTATTATGATGGTATATGATCATCCATCGTGCCTTTCTGCACACCGAGTTTAACGATGGAGTCTGAATCTGTAGATGCAGAAACTGATTCTATTCCTGCAAGTAAACCAGGGTTCTTGGAAACACATTCTTCCACATGGGAATCAGGTTTTACATCTACAGAATCTGATTCTTTTGACAAGAGTGCACTATCTTGCAAAGCGAAATCTGGGTCTTCGGGTGGAATAGATTTGCAAATCTGCACGGAAAATCCTTCTACTTTAGACTCGGAATCAGCATCAACAGTTTTGTCAATAGTCACTTTGACATCATCTTTTGCTTCAACGGAATCAGTATGTACATTTTTTGCCAAAACCGACAAGTGGGTATTGTTTTTAACAGAACTGACAGAATCATCAAAAGAAGCAGCAGGAGGATCTTTGGAATCTGAATCAGTAGAAGCCGTTTTTTCACTCGATTCTTTAGCATATGGAGAAATCGGTTCTGATTTTTGTATTTTGAAATCTATCTTATCTAATGATTTGTGCAACATATCTGTTCCGGGAAACACCAACATGTTCATAGATCTCATTTCTTGTTTGTGAGATTCTTCAAGAGGTTTGAAACCGAAAACACCGGTCCATGTATGCATGTGTTCAGCAATTGCGGGAATAATCAATTTCTCAACATGAAAGGAAGCAAGCGCCTGAAAGAAAGAAAAAAAATGATATAGGTAACCTTTTATTGGTAACCATGACTTCATGAGAACCCGTTAAGGAAAACTCACGGGCCCCACCATTCTCCTTACCGATTCAATAGCGGATAACAAGCGCCGGCACATTCCTTGGCGTCTATATATATGGCGGGTCCCAATAAATGGCATCTCTGCTAGTTGGGTCCCATGAATCCTGATCACATTATTAACAATAAAGTTAGATTATTAATCATATCGTTTTTTTGACCCGTTGCTCAATAAACATATGAAGGATTGTAAAGCACCGTACCTGATGGATGCAGCACAAACGATTTCATCAGCTCTCTCCAATATAGCTGTAAAGAAGCCACTGTAGTTTAATCGGCTGAGGTTTGATCTACAAAAGAATTTATAAATTATTATTATGACAATTAAAAAGCCCAAACGTATGTCATACCAATAAATTTGACCCATAAAACCCATTTGGAAGATTAAAAATATATAGGATATCAAATAAAGCACATGCAAATGAGCACATTTAAATGTACATGCCTCCTAAATCATTTTATTCATAATATAAGATAACCATTAATAAAATACAGAGTAAAGTACCGGATGGTCCTTGTGGTTAACCAAAACTTTGGATTTGGTCCCTACCTTTTCAAAAGTACACAGATGGTCCATGTGGTTTGCACTTTGTAACGCATTTAGTCCCCAGCTAACAAATCTAAGGGTTTCATGTACTTTTGGCAAAAGTTGGAGACTATATGCGTTACAAAGTGCAAACCACAGGGACCATCCGTGTATTTTTGAAAAGCTAGGGACCAAATCCAAAATTTTAGTCAACCACAAGGACCATCCATGTACTTAACTCTAATATACAACTTTTGTTATCTATCATATTTGACACTAGTCATCCATATGAAAAAAGTTAACATATGAACAAACCAACGTAACCCCGTATAAAAGGTTATTGTATTGACCCGAACCCAATTTGACCCATCACCCAATCCGTCCAACTCGCCCATTTTCCACCTCTAATCAGCAATATAACTTACCCGCAATTATAGACAACGTTATGAATTAAGTTGATCCGACTTCTCCTGTCAACAATAGGCATGAAGCACTCATCTATGACCGAAAGAGCAACAGCTAGCTTAGAGTTGCATTCCACCTTCTGTGATATTTCTGTGGATGAACAAGCTTCTGGGGATAATAGTGATACATCTGATCGATGAATAATACACCACGAAAATCCAGAATCCAGGTCATGCTTCACACCAACAAGCTTCTGCAAGTTGTTGTATAGCTGCAAACAATAAAAGTTTCAATAACAGTTGTATGATTTTCCTTATGCATATGAGATCAAAATCAATTAACTCAGAACACTAGAAAAAAGTTTAGTACCTGTCGGCACTTGTGGCCACAAAAGGACAAATTTGGATCAGTAGGATTAACAGCATTGTCATCCATCTCCAGATTGCATGATTCATGATCTGCAACCAACCAAAAACTATTATTAACCAATTTAAGACAAAACACGTCCCAAATTGACCCATTCAAACATAAACGGGTCAAAATTTACACTTAAAAAGAAAAAGGCAATTACAAATTAGTAGTATTACATTTTCTCTCACAAAGGCAGCACACAAGAGGTGTACTTCCAGCTTTAACACCAGCTTCCGTGGCCATTTCACAATATTTACACGAACAGTTAGGACAGTGCCAATCACCTTGGGGAAGCATCTGAAATGAGGAAGGATAAGAAGATGATCAACCAATCAAGAAAAATAGAATCTTTGAACGTTTCATTCACAATAGTTAGGAGGTGGCAACTCGACCCGTTTACTCATGAACAGTTCAATCAAGGTTATATTTTATCTATATGAGGACAAAAGGTAAAAGAAAACCCGTCAGAAGGGTAGAAAATCGCCCAAAGTGTACTTTTAATGCATAAAACCTCCTAAATCATTTTATTTAAAATTATTTTGGCAATCATGACATCGTACTTATAATAAATGATTCCATTTAATGCCACGTGGAATTTTCTCCTTCAACTTCTTTATTATTATCATCATCATCATTATTATTAGGCAAATTGGAAATAAATAATCCCAACTCATTGTTATTGGCCAATAATAATCCCAACTCATTTAATCACCAATAATAATCCGAACTATTCACTTTTGTTTGTAAAATACTCCCACGTTAAAAAAACACTAACTAGGTTAAAATATTGCTGATGTGGCTTAACATGTGTGGACTGACGTGGCTGGTTAACATCTTACCTGTGTATAAAATGATTATCAGCCTCATTTGCACACACAATCGACTGAATTTGCCCAATTTGTAGAATTAGGGTTTTGAAGGAGAGTGCGATTGTGTGTGCAAATGAGGCTGATAATCATTTTATACACAGGTAAGATGTTAACCAGCCATGTCAGTCCACACATGTTAAGCCACATCAACAATATTTTAACCTAGTTAGTGTTTTTTTAACGTGGGAGTATTTTACAAACAAAAGTGAATAGTTCGGATTATTATTGGTGATTAAATGAGTTGGGATTATTATTGGCCAATAACAGTGAGTTGGGATTATTTATTTCCAATTTGCCTTATTATTATTATTATTATTATTATTATTATTACTATTATTATTATTATATAAATGATAATAATAATAATAATATGAATAATAAATAGATAATTCAGGGAAAACGATAAGGGAAAAGCCTCCATTATCCATTACAACTGTTATATAATGATTGTTTTAATATTAAAATATACATTTATTAATAAAAACACTTTTACAGTAGATATTAAAAGTATTTTTTTAATAAGATCATGCCTACTTATAATAAACGATTCTAATTAATTCTACATGACATTCTCTTATTCAACCTCACTCTTAAATTTTTGCTAATTTGGATTTTTTTTTTTAATTTGAATTCTAAAGCTTTCTCCTCTATATATATACTGTTATATTTGGTAACTCTAATATTTTAAAACAATTAAAAAATACGTATAGTAATCATACCATATATAACCCTAATTTAAATTAGTATAAATTAAAATTTTCAAGTTTTCAACTCACTTTCTCTAATAACGATAATTGATCTGCTTTTCCAACTTTAAACATCTTCCTATAACAAGTACATTGTAATAATTGTCCGTTTATGATTGTTTTATTGTTTTCATAACTACGTCTGCGTTTATACCTCTCGATTGATTAAGCCATTTTATAAAAATGGTATTATTCAAAGTCAATGGTAATAAAAAAAATTGTATTATTAAAATCATCAGTTTATGATAAATTCAAAGACAAATTGTTTCTGAATTTTGATAACCAAATTTAGATCATTGTTTATATAATGTAAATAAAGATGGTATGAACAAAATAAAAAATGGTATGTACAAAGAAGTGTTTAGAGATTTGTAAATTGTAATTGTACTTTCACTTTTTGTAGTTGTATGTAATAATTTTTTTAAATAATGTAAATTTTTGTACACATTTGATGATTATAAACACATTTCTATTATACAAACCCGTGTAATACACCGGACTATAACCTAGTTATATATATAAAATAAATCTGAAAGGAAAAAGTGTTTCTGGCCAACCCAACCTGTGTTGACCTATACCATAGATAACCCGTTACCCAACCTGCCCAGCCCACCCATTTTGCCACCTCTACATAACGGTAAAATACCAAACATACACATATATCTATCTGTTTAGCACAAAAGATCCAGAAAACTTGCAGGAAAACATTTTGGTACCTGTATGCCTAAACAGCTCTGATGAAAAGTGGATGGACAACCATCACAACAAATCAAATCACCACCATCGCCACATAAGCCGCACGTGTCATCGTTAGGATCATCACCGACCATATCAACAGCATGGAACCCCTTCCTTTCTAACTCTCCTTGTTTATTCCACGCATCAATCATGCACTCTATCAAAGACTTTCCCGACTGTACAAAAATGTTTACGTATGGCTGCCTAAGTTTGCTTCCTGCATGAAGCTCAAACTTTAATACCGTCAAGATCTTGCTACAACAAACACAATGGATTCCTTCTTTGGTGATCCACCCTTCTTGCATAACTCGTGTCTGTTTACGGTTCTTGTATTGAACCTTTTCGTTCATTTGAACAGTTCCTGAATCAATTAACCAAGAAAGCAGCGTTCGTTTTCCGGAATAAGGAACAAACAGATCGTTTTCGGATTTTTTCCCTTCCCGTCGAATTAACAACGTACATCTTCCAAGTTTATTACTTCTGCGTTCCGGTACCATATGCGTGATAATCCCGGTATTCCTTTTGTTCGCTGTTTCCATGTAATCCTTATCATTTGAATCATCATCGCCACTGTCCTGGCTTGCTTCCATTGATCTGCGTTTACTCGTTTCTGAAAATTTGCCTTCTTCGTTTCTCTTCAGTTTCATTTCTCTTTCGATTTTCTTGCGAGTTTGTCTAGTTAATTTACTAAGCGTTTCAATGGGTAAAGGAGTAAATTCCGTACCAACTTGTGAATGATCCTTTCCTTCCTTTTGAAGTGCCTCGTAAGCTTTGATTATAGACCAATAAGCGGTTCCGGAAGGATTAATATAAACTGCATCGAGGTAATCTCTGTTCCTTCTTGGTCTATAATCGATGGTCCACCCGGCACCAAGAAGCATACTCCTAATTTTCTCTCGTAATAATTGTTTTTCAGTGCCACTACCACGCTTAACCTTGGTTTCCTTACCTTTAACCGGAGCGACATTCTTGGCTTGCGGGCTTAACTTCTTTTCACTTTTAACCAATTTTTCATTGCTAGAATGCAGAACAGTTGATGATTTTACAGATAATGACACATCGCTGTCACTTTTCACTTGACTTTTAGTTAAAACTGGTTTTATTGAACCAGAGTACATCGAAGACCCCATAACCGCTTTATTTTTATCAGAAAGATCCCATCGATCAATGCTTATACGGGACACATTCAACTGTTTCTTTTTATACAAAACCGGCGTAGATTCTTTCCGCTCTTCACGTTGTGCAGGCTCGTAATCTTGAAACGGAACACTTATCGGCTTATGTTTCTTCACCATCACCTTCAAAACACCATTTTTTCCTTGCAACCTAATCGGTGCATCAGAAACTTGTTGGTATTTACCACTCAACACCGAATGCGGTAAACGCAATTCATCATCCTCCATCTTGTAACGACTTCCATTGCCACCATTTCCATAATCAAACCTATTACTCTTTGCATCCAAATTTATATTTCTACCATCATATCCAAACTCCCTTCGGTTATCA
>JARYGA010016630.1:0-64790 GCA_030545235.1 Helianthus tuberosus | reverse complement strand
TTTCGTCTTCTTGAACGAGTTCAGCTTCTTTTAATGGGTCGTCTTCTTTATTTTCAACCTGAGCAACATATCCGACCGGCTTTGGCATTGTTGGGGTGGTTCCAGCCTACTCAATGGTCTCGATGTTCATCTTTTCCACATCTTGAACCAATGAAGGTTCTGAGGTACTATGGGCATCATATTTGGAGGGTCTAGGAAAGCGAGGCCTCCATTTGCCAAGGGATATGGGAGGGCCAGACATTGGCTTAGCAGGGGTGGTTTCGTCTTCTTGAACGGTGTAACAATCCTCAATAAAAACGACACCCTCATAATATTTCCGACACCTTAGTATATTTTAAAATGTTCCAATATGTCTTTAAATACACCCCGTATGTGAAAACCGTGCTCGAAATACAGTATAGCATTTAAAATAAAATTTAAAATTTGATTATTAAGTTGAGGCGGGCCGCGTAGGACCCACCCCAACCTTACGCGGGCGGTATCAAGGCTCAAAACTGATTTCGGTGGAATTTTAAGTTAAGGCGGGCCGCGTAAGCTCACCATAACTCTTACGCGGGCTGTGTGAGATCAAGATAGTGGCGCAGCCCGATGATGACACGTGTCGTCATCGTGGCAAGTCTAGGCGATGACCCGGATCACCTAAACCCTACCCGGGCTATGAGGACCGCGTGAGGACCAGATATCATGTAACACCTCGAAAATTCACCTCCTACAATGAGTTGACACGTGTCATATGTTTGAACGTGTGAAAGAATGTTATAGAAGGATTAAAGTTGACAATCATGGAAAGTATGTGAATATACGGGTTCTAAATGTCAACAGTGAATAAATATATTGTATATTAACTCTACATGATGCTCATACCTTCAAACGAATAAATCATGGATCATACGAAACTAAATATGAAAGAAAGTGAGAGATTACAAACTACAGGGGTTAAATGTGTCAACATGTTTAAGTTACACCTCTGAGTGACCTTTTAACAAACCCGAAGCTTTGTAACGGTTAATTATGCTCACTAGAATGCACGATATAAATTTCATAAAGTTTCGTTATCGTATGAGAAAGTTATGATCAAATTCGTATACAAGGGGTTAAAGCGTCAACGTTGAAAGTTATGACTTTTCGGGTAATAACAAAGTGATCAAGGACTAAATAAAGTGGGTATAAGCCTTGAAGCCCTTGTAACTAAATGTGAAGGGGTCAAATTGCAAGAACTTGAAAATGTGCAAAAACTTGAAAATGTGAAATTCTGAATACGAGGCTCAGGCGGGCCGCGTAAGATGTTAAGAGGTCTTACGCGGGCCGCGTCAGACGCCCAGATACAGAAACATCAGACAGCAGCTTGTATATGCGCTATAACCAACTTTAATCGGTTGTTTCACTCCATGGGCGACCCCTAAACAACCCCTAGGCCATTAGGGACATGTGTTATTGATCAGGGACCATTGGTAGTGTTGTGTGTCAACAATCCATTGTGATTAAAGCACTATAAAAGGCCATGATGTGCAACCATTTTTCTCACACCTTCCATCTGCACTTTGGAACATTTCTAGAGCTCAAGACTTCTCTCTAAGCTTCACAAATCGTGCATAGGACTTCAGTAAGTATGCTTAACCTTTTTTAGTTAAGTTTTTGCTTCGTTTTAGCTTAAAAGTCAAACCGTCGTAATTAACGGTTGACTTAGCGATTAATCACTAATGATCCAGTGATTAGTCGAATCGAAAGTAGTTATAAGTTGGTAATTATGTGGGCATTAAACCCTTAAAAGGGCACCCTCTGATTCCCACTCTAACTAAGTCAAATATCGGGTCAAACTTGTTATTAAAAAGTCAACAGGATACTTATTTTCTAATTTATGCATAATTAGCAATGTAGAACACATACAACCTGTCTGATCATTAATATAACTTGGTAATTAGTATAAGAACATGTCTAAACATGTTCAACCCGACAATTTTCTGTTTAGACCCGGTTCGGAACCGAACGTCGCAAAGCTTTGACTTTTGCTTTGACTTCAGTTCTGACCCGTTATGGTATGTTTTAGAAATACCTCAGAGCTTTAATTGGACTAGGTTACATGCTAGTATAACCCTCTGTGATTATACACCTTGGTTCATTAGTTATCCAATTAATATGCATGATTCCGTTAATTGCTCATATGTTGACCATTATGCCCTTTTCACCTTAAAACGGGATTTTTGAAAATGTAAAAGAATAGAAACCTTAGTTACTGATATATAAACTTGTACCCAAAGTTTGACATCAGTTTGGGGTGTAGATTAAGAGTTATGCTCGTTAGCGTAATTTGAAAGCTTTTTAGCGATTAAACGGCGTAATTAGCATATAGCCTATTTAAACATACTTTTTGATATCAAACCCTTTACCCACTGATGTAATATATTATTTTGGGATTTTTGAAGATTTTTAATTAATTTTAGGCTGAGCATAACTTATAGTCATAGGCTTAATCCGGTAATTGTCGGTTTTGCCCTTACGGGCTATAAAATGAGTTTTTCATATCCAATTGACTCCAAACCTTTTGCTACTGATTACATATGATAAATAAATTATTTTAAGCCTTCTGGAATAGTAAAAATATCAGCTTTATGTATAGAACCCGGAAATGGCTTCTAATCGCCTTTTTAAGCGTTTTTAACGCGTAGTATGTACTAGAACTATTTTAAACATACAAGGGTTGATACCTACTGATATTTTGGGTAAATTATAATATTTTAACAGTAAGCAAAAGTTGTTTGACTCAGACTTCAGTTTTGAGCTTTACGGCTTATGTGAAATTACCAAAATGCCCCTACGGTGCATAGTTTGGTTATAGTTGATAAATTTCACATATATACTTTACCCTACTGTTATAACTTATCAAATTGAGTATTTTTTCTGATTACATCAAACCTGTAACTCAGGTTAATACTTAAACTCTTTTATAACCTTGTAAATGACCAAACTACCCTTACGAGGCATAGTTTGTGTTTACATTCGTTTCGGGCATAATAAAAGATATCTTACTGATGTCACAACATATTTGAGGCATATTAACTTAGGAAACCTGTATATGGCTCTAATAAGTACTCGTTACGCTTATTACGCGTTCGGTTCGGTTTATGTAACTGGTTTGCATAAATTAGCCGAAACGGGTCAAACCTTATCGGTTTATCTCAAAATCCAGAATGTGTATGAAATACCCATATTAAACAAGTCTTCAAACTTGTCGGGTCTAAAACACATTCTATTCCGGTCTTCGCTTAACCATGCGTACGAACCGTATCTTTGAAACTAACCGGTCTAAGCTTAAGCTTAATTAAAGACCCGTTAGGATTCTAATAGGTTATTATAAACCTTTGTTCCAGAATAGGAGGACCAGTAAAAGCTACTTGCATTTGCTTATTGTGATTATTACTTTGCTCAGGTAAATACTTTTAACTTATTTTCCCTATACGGGCTTGGGGTACGGTATATAAAATACCGCTTGGTCGGGCATTAAATCTTCCATCGTATGGTTGTTAATTGAATAATTTGATCGGCCCGTTTAAATTGTTTTGTTTACTTAAAGCCTTTGGGGGGTTAATGACCATGTCCTGGATATCCTTGGCATCATTTTATGAAATGGCCACGACATAAGCGCGGAGTGTAGGCGTACACTCGTCAGTGCATAAATAGTTGATGTGGTGTGTCTATTGATCTTTAACCCGGCACGCTCCGGGCTACTGAACGCATAAGGAACATGTAATCCTTTTACAAGATTATAAATTTAAATGATTATCCCAAGTTATAAAATGTTTATGCCACGTGCATCCAAATCAATTTTTAATCATTTTTAAAATGAGTCAGTTGATTGTAGTTACCAGTGTAAACTGACGTATTTTCCCAAAAAGATTAAATGCAGGTACTAAGCGTAATAGGCTGGATTCTCTCCTTAGCATCGATAAAGAGTCTCGCAAGCTTAAGATGCCTATCGTCTGTTGAACTACTGTTTCCTGTTTATTTCGATCCGTCTGTGGATAAACTTTCAACTGTTTGTGATACATGGTATTATAATATTTTATTCGGTTGAAATATATCTTTCATTTGCTTCCGCTGTGCATATTAAATATTGTGTTGTTTAACTATTATGTTGCCAACCACGTCACGATACTCCCCACCGGGCCCACCGGTGACACGTGGAATTCGGGGTGTGACATATCAGCACTATATAAAGAACGCATCGGATTTCATTTCAGTTCGTCCCGTTTTCATTTCTCAATATCAATTTCTGAATATAGGCTTTATAAAGCTGGTATTATACCCCCTAATTAGCAAGGTTCTGCTCCGTTGTAAGTATTATAACCCCAGTTTCGTAATAGATATGCTGCCCGATTGATTTAGGGTTCCGTAACAACTGTCGTGGTTCTGCCCGACGTAGTTGTTGGAATACCGTCTCGGGGAGGGTATCATTAATATTTTCAAAGGGTTATGATACTAACCTATGTACATTTGTGTAAATTATAGATTATTCCCAGGAAACCCTTACGCGAAATCTAAGATAGCAATGTGAGTTTATCCTCTTTTTGTTAAACTTTTTGTAATATGTTACAAAACCTTAATGCTTTACAATATGATTAAGCGGTGATTGAGTCTTTGTAGTTCTTCAATTACTGCCGGTATGTTGGGGTTTTATATACAAAATTTACTACATTATGAGTAGTAAGTCGGGATGATAGTACGTTACCATTGGACAACGAGTTAGCCAATGTGTAATATGACCCACAAGTCAGGATTGACAGTACTGAATGAGTAATTGTGTAGAAATAAACAATGTGATCGCTCTCAATACTGTTTTAATTGATAAAATGTTTCTTGATTAAACTGGGATTCACTCACCAGTATTTCCCACTGACAAATGTTTTTAAAACGCGTTTCAGGTAACACAATGTAACAGCCAATTAGTAAAAATCCAGTTGGAGAGCACTGAAGGCTTGGGAAAAATATGGCTATAAAAGTTACCTAAAAGACGATGTTTTAAATTCAATAAAATAGGGTTTATCCCTATAAATGTATTGTAATAAGAAACTTGGGTTTTACCCATGTGATTATTAATATCAAATGTGGTGGTTTTACTCTGATAAACATTTCCTAACTACGGTCCTGATGTAATTTCCGCTGCCAAATTAACGCAACTGATACCACCAAAAATTTGAGTTCGCGTCCGCCCGTTCCTGGGACAGATAAGGGATCGGGGGTTGCGACAGAAGGTGGTATCAGAGCCTAGCCACCGGTCTAAGCCAAAGAAGTGTTCTGCTGACACTTAAAATCTAAATTTTGTGTTAGGAAATAATTTATGTGATTATGTGTTTTGTGTTATTTGACTATTTGTTAGTTTACAGTATGAGTGATCAAGGACCCTCAGACATGTGTCGTCAGTTGTCTGATTCACCTAGGAGTGAAGGTACCTCTTCACAGGCTTCCCTTTCTGGGTATTCTGCTGATCAAGAAGAAGGAATGTTTGCCTTTAAAGCTCAGTCAGAAGAGCCATTCCCTCATAAGAAACAAGGATGGTTCAGTAAGGAAGCATTTGCACGTAGGAAAAGAATGCGAAAGTTACAACAGCAAAGAGCCTTAGCAGCCGTTAAGCGAAAGACAAATGCCCATACACAGGATATGCTTAATAGAAGCCTAGCTAATTTCCATATCCTAGCTACAACTGCTGCTGACCCAAGTCTGGAACAATTAGTAGCCCCACAACCACCAATCCCAGACCAACCCATGGAGATAGAAAACCCTGAAAACCAAGTGGAGATGCATGACTTCAACCCAGAGGAAATCCCTAGGGTACAAGCACCAAATCCCCTAAACCCAAATTACGACCCCTGGTGGGACAATAATAGGGACTTTGTGCAACGTTACCCGATACATGAAGACACACCCATACAGAACATAGGAGCCTATCTAGGTATGGACCCTTTAGATCCCTATTACCATGATAACTACATTAGGGAGATCTTAGAAGATCCTTACCGATTTCAGGCACTTTCACCTCCATATCAGGAACCCGCACCCCAGATTCCGAACCAAGTCCTAGAACCTGCACCCCAAATGAGTGCAGAAAACGTATAAGAACTTAGGACATTTTGTGAGGAAATTCTAGAAAGTAGTGAGAGAATGCGACAGGTGGGAGAGCGACTCGTATGGAAATACGATGAGCGCAATATAGATTTTTGGATAAATCCATATCCGTGATGTAATGGAGGAAACGATAATAGTAATAATAATATAATATAATAAAATAAAAATAAAATAAAATATGTGTGTACGGATGCCTATTACTATTAGTGTGATTCTATTTCTTTTGGTATTGTAATTTTTATTTCAGTACTAGTGTGTAATAGATGCATAATAGTATATGGAAATAGAGTAAAAGTCGCAATGATCGACGTTTTTGGCTAGATTGCGTGTCATGTGATTAACTATATTAAATATTATCTTGTGATATTAATATGGGGTAAATGTTTAAAATTCAGATGGCCGATAAAGGAAATCAAGGAAATCTGAATAATGATAACCAAAGTAACATTAACGTGGTTAATGAGAATCCAAGCATCAATAACAATGGAAACCAAATGGATAATAGTGTCGTTCAACATATAGTGGCACAAGGAATCATAGATGCCATGCCATTTATTATTTAAACGATTCAAGAAGCGAATAATAAAAGTAAGCATAGCAGTAAGCGACCAATCGAACCAGAAAACAGTGTGAACAATGGACCTGTACTTCAAATACCCATTCCCAAAAGGAGAAGAACCGTGTCTTACGGTTGTTCTTATAAAGAATTCTGGTCTTGTAAACCAATGAAATTCTCGGGCAACGAAGGGGCCATTGCAACCCTACGCTGGATAGAAAAGACTGAGGCAGTCTTAAGGATAAGCAAGTGTGTTGAAGAAAATAAGATATTGTTTGCTTCTAATATGTTTAAAAATGAAGCACTAGAATGGTGGAACACTATCCTCCAATCAAGAGGAAGTGATAGAACTTACAATATGGAATGAGAGGAATTTAAGGATAAGGTAGAAAGGAAATTCTGCCCACCCAATGAAAAGGAACAGATAGCAAACAAATTCCTAAACCTTAGAATGACTGGTGTGGATAGTAAGGGATACACTAAATTATTCTTTGAATATGCTAGAATAGTGCCAACTCTTGCTTCACCAGAACCAGTGTTAATCTCCCGTTATATCTGGGGATTAATTGGGGAGATAAGACACGTAGTCAAGGCAGCTAGACCTCAAACCATAGAAGAAGTTGTAGAACTAGCAAATACCTTGACAGATGAATTAGTCCGTACCCGAGAAGAGGATCAAAGGAGGAACCTAACCCAAAAGCTCACACAAGAATTTCGTTCTAGAAATTTTAATCGTGGGAAAAATATAAGTTCTACCTCTACACCTTATTGTAAGATTGCAAAAGAAAGCATTCAGGGAGATGCTCCATATACTGTAACTTTTGCAAAATATCGGGACACAAGGAAGAAAATTGCAGGAAGAAAGCTAATAACAGGATATGTTACAACTGCGGAGAACAAGGTCATATCAAGCCTAATTGCCCGAAATTAGCTCCAGCTGCAAACAACAAGAATACTCAAAATGCTAGAGCATTTGTTCTTACTGCAGATGAAGCCAAAATGATTCCAGATGTCATAGCTGGTACGTTTTTAGTTAATGATGTTTTTGCTAAAGTGTTATTTGACTCTGGTGCAAACCAAAGTTTTATTAATACATCATTTTGCAAATTTCTAAATCAGTCATTAACTAAACTACCACAAGAATGCTTAGTAGAAACAGCTAATGGAGAAACTGTTAGAATTTCTGAAATCTTGCAGGGAGCAAGAATAGAAATTTTAAATCAGAAATTTATTGCAACCCTTTATCCTATGAATCTGGCAGGATTCGATGTTGTTTTAGGAATGGATGGTTAATAGCCAATAAAGCCAGTATTTTATGTGATCAAAAGTCAATTCAAGTAAATTCACCAAAAGGTAAAACGATCACAATTAAAGGAGATAAACCATCTAGATCCACAAAATTCATCTCTGTGATGAAAACTGCAAGTTATATAAGAAAAGGTTCTATAGTGTATTTGATCTCTATAATCACTAACACTAAAGGAAAGGATTTAAAAGATATTCCAGTAGTATCTCAGTTTTCAGATGTATTTCCAGAAGAATTGCCAGGGCAACCTCCAGATAGAGAAGTTGAATTCAGAATCCATTTAATACCAGGAACAGCACCGATTGCCAAAGCACCCTATCGTTTGGCACCCACAGAAATGCAAGAATTAAAGAAACAATTGGACGAATTGCTAGAAAAAGGATTTATACAGCCAAGTTCGTCACCATGGGGAGCGTCGATATTGTTTGTTAAAAAGAAAGACGGATCAATGCGTATGTGTATTGACTACCGTTAATTAAACAAGGTCACGATTAAGAACCGGTACCCATTACCGAGAATCGATGATCTGTTTGACCAACTGCAAGGAGCTCGATTTTTCTCTAAAATCGATTTAAGATCAGGGTATCATCAATTAAAGGTACAGGAAGAGGATATTTCTAAGACCGCATTCAGAACGAGGTATGGTCATTATGAATTTACTGTCATGCCATTTGGTTTAACCAATGCCCCAACCGCATTTATGGATATGATGAACCGAATATGTAAGCCATATTTGGATAAATTCATAATCGTCTTCATAGATGATATTTTAATTTAATCTAAGAGTAAAGAAGATCATGCAAAGCATTTGCACGCACTTTTAAGTTTATTAAGAAAGGAAAAGCTTTATGCTAAATTTTCAAAGTGTGAATTTTGGTTAGAACAGGTACAATTTCTTGGACATTTAGTCAATCATGAAGGAATTCATGTGGATCCAACAAAGATCGAGGCGATTACTAAATGGAAAACCCCTAAATCACCAACCGAGGTTAGAAGTTTCTTAGAATTGGCCGGTTATTATAGAAGATTTATTCGAGATTTTTCTAGATAGCCATTCCTTTAACTAAGCTAACATGTAAATCTGTTAAGTTTGAATGGGGATTAAAACAAGAAGAAGCCTTTAGAATCCTTAAGCAAAGATTAACCCATACACCCATACTAGCGTTGCCAGAAGGAACTGAAGACTTTGTAGTCTATTGTGACGCTTCTAAATTAGGTTATGGATGTGTACTAATGCAACGTCAAAAGGTTATAGCTTATGCATCTAGACAACTTAAGAATCATGAAGAGAATTATTCAACCCATGATTTAGAGTTAGGAGCTATAATTTTTGCTCTTAAGATTTGGAGACATTACCTTTATGGTAGTAAGTTTACCATATTCACTGATCATAAGAGTTTAAGGTATGTTTTCAAGCAAAAGGAGTTGAATATTAGACAAAGACGCTGGATAGAGATACTTAGTGACTATGATTGTGATATCCAGTATCATGAAGGAAAAGCAAATGTAGTGGCAGATGCTTTAAGTCGAAAGTATCATGAAAAGCCAAAAAGGGTACGTTCTCTTAAATTAAATCTACAAGTAGATTTAAATGATCAAATAAGAAAAGCACAAGAATCAGTAATCAAGGATGATGCTGAAAAACTAAAAGGTATGGTTAAGGAATTAGAACAAGGAACAGATGGAATTTGGAGATTCCATAAGAAGAGAATGTGGATACCTAAATTAGGAAATTTACGTCATCGTATATTAGAAGAAGCCCATAAATCTAAGTATACGATGCATCCAGGAAATGATAAAATGTACCAGGATTTAAGGAAAAATTTCTGGTGGATAGGAATGAAGAAGGACATGGCAGCTTATGTTTCTAAATGTTTAACTTGTTCACAAGTTAAAGCTAAACACCAGAAACCCTCAGGTTTGTTACAACAGCTAGAAATGCCAGTGTGGAAATGGGAATTGATAACAATGGATTTTGTTACTAAATTACCCAAAACAAGGAAGGGTAATGATACAATCTGGGTGATTGTAGATAGGTTGACCAAATCAGCTCATTTCCTACCAATGAAGGAAACTTTCAATATGGAACAACTAGCTAAATTATATGTAAATGAAAATTTTTCTTTACATGGAATTCCTTTATCAATTATTTCTGATAGGGATAGCCGATTTACCTCTCATTTTTGGTCAAGTTTCCAAAAAGCCATGGGAACCAAGTTAAACCTAAGCACAACTTATCATCCTCAAACGGATGGACAAAGCGAAAGAACAATTCAGACAATGGAGAACATGCTTAGAGCTTGTGTAATTGATTTCGGAGGTAATTGGGACGATCACTTACCTTTAATAGAATTTTCTTACAATAATAGTTATCACACAAGTATCAATGCTGCACCATTCGAAGCATTTTATGGACGAAAGTGCCGAACTCCAGTCTGTTGGGCAGAAATTGGGGAAAAGAAACTATCTGGACTTGAGATAGTGCAGGAAACAACCGACAAGATCATTCAAGTCAAGGAAGGACTAAAAGAAGCACGGGATCGACAGAAAAGCTATGCCGATAACCGACGCAAGCCATTAGAATTTCAAGTAGGAGATAAAGTATTATTGAAACTCTCTCCTTGGAAAGGAGTAGTAAGATTCATCAAAAGGGGAAAGCTAAGTCCCAGGTATGTTGGACCTTTTGAGATTATTAGAAGAATAGGACCTGTAGCCTATCAGCTACAACTGCCAGAGGAAATGGCAGGAATACATGATGTATTTCATGTATCTAATCTCAAAAAGTGTTTAGCTGATGAATCACTGATAGTACCTCTTAAGGATATAGAGGTAAATGAACAACTTAAGTTTGTAGAAAGGCCTCTACAAATTGAAGACAGGAAAGTCAAGAACCTCAAGCATAAGAGACTAGTTCTGGTCAAAGTGAAGTGAGACTCCAAAAGAGGACCTGAGTACACATGGGAGCTTGAATCTGAAATGCAAAGGAAATAACCGCACTTGTTCTAGTAGATCTCGAGGACGAGCTCTAAAACAAGGTGGGGAGGATGTAACAATCCTCAATAAAACTGACACCCTCATAATATTTCTAACACCTTAGTATATTTTAAAATGTCCCAATATGTCTTTAAATACACCCCGTATGTGAAAACCGATCCCGACATAAAGTATTGCATTTAAAATAAAATTTAAAATTTGATTATTAAGTTGAGGCGGGCCGCGTAGGACCCACCCCAACCTTACGCGGGCGGTATCAAGGCTCAAAACTGATTTCGGTGGAATTTTAAGTTAAGGCGGGCCGCGTAAGCTCACCTTAACTCTTACGCGGGCCTTGTGAGATCAAGATAGTGGCGCAGCCCGGTGATGACACATGTCATCATCGTGGCAAGTCTAGGCGATGACCCGGATCACCTAAACCCTACCCGGGCTACGACGCGGGCCACGTAAGCCTTTGCTTACATTTACGCGGGCCGCGTGAGGACCAGATATCAGCACTATATAAAGAACGCATCAGATTTCATTTCAGTTCATCCCGTTTTCATTTCTCAATATCAATTTCTGAATATAGGCTTTATAAAGCTGGTATTATACCCCCTAATTAGCAAAGTTCTGCTCCGTTGTAAGTATTATAACCCCAGTTTCGTAATAGATACGCTGCCCGATTGATTTAGGGTTCCGTAACAGCTGTCGTGGTTCTGCCCGACGTAGTTGTTGGAATACCGTCTCGGGGAGGGTATCATTAATATTTTCAAAGGTTTATGATACTAACCTATGTACATTTGTGTAAATTATAGATTATTCCCAGGAAACCCTTACGCGAAATCTAAGATAGCAATGTGAGTTTATCCACTTTTGGTTAAACTTTTTGTAATATTTTACAAAACCTTAATGCTTTACAATAGGATTAAGCGGTGATTGAGTCTTTGTAGTTCTTAAATTACTGCCGGTATGTTGGGGTTTTGTATACAAAATTTACTACATTATGAGTAGTAAGTCAGGATAACAGTACGTTACTGATGTGCGTGAAGTGTGTTATGGTTTTAATGTTTATTTTAAGCCCTTTTACACTTTTTTAGCCAAGTTTTAAATTTATAAAACACGATATTTACTAACACTAAACACACATATGGGCAAGTGCACCCATCGTGAGCGTAGTATAGTGTTGGTAAGATACCGAGGTCGTCCAAGGACACAAGAGCTTTTAATACCGGTTTATCCTCAACGTCTAATCAAATCAAAAAGTTAGAAAAAGGTTTTAAACTAGAAAATAAAAACTAACTAAAATGCTGAAAATAAAAATAAAACAGATAGACAAGATGAATCACTTGGTTCCGACTCGTGTTTAGTGTAACCTTTGATTATTTCCGCACTTTTGCACTTTTTAAGATATTATCTTAGTTATTGTAGTAGGCCCCTCTTTTGAAGGTGACGTTACCCTCAACCCAGTAGTTTGAGTAAGCAAGGATACAATCCTAAAGGGTCGGATTATTGAAAGATAATTAATTAAGTTATTAATGCAAATTATGGTAGGCCCCTCTTTTGAAGGTGACGTTACCCTCGGCTAAGTAGTCTGAGTCAGCAGGGATACAGTCCTAAATAGCCGGGTTATAGTATTAATAGTAGCTTACATATGAGGGGATCAAAGAGTTTGGACCCCCGCCATCCAATACCGTTAAGTATTGAAGGAGGTCCTACTAAATTTGACCCAGGTCCTTGCAGGATCTATACACTGAACAAGGCAAGACTTTTACCAAACCTTTCCCTTAACCCCCGACCAGGTAGCCAACATACCTCCATATAGACCGTGGATATATGAATGGTGAAAATCTTTTATTTTATATAGACAGTAAAATAATGCCAAGACACCACGGACAAATGATAAGGAAAAATCACCTTCAACATAAGAAACTAGTTATTAAAGTCATTAATACAAAACCAAGTAAAAAGTGCGAAAAGATTAAAAATAAAAAGTATTACACTAGACACTTTGTCTTCACCAAGAGATGTAAGAGACTTAGGCAAACATGGCCTTGATTGTCAAGAACTCTTACGATCAATCTTGGATCCCGAGATTACTCACACACTCTATGATGGACAATGGATGATGGTGGTGGATGATGGTGTTATGGTGGTGGTGGGTGGTGGGTGAAGTGTGAGAGAGGTGGTGTGCCAAGGGATGGTTTGAGCTTGAGCCAAGCACTCCTATTTATAGGCTGAATAGAAGCTCGGGCATGGCCCCGTGTCCAGTGGGCACGGCCCCGTGTCCACATCCTTCTCTTTCTTCATTTATTGCAGCTTGTCTGTATTAGTTGACCATGCCCCCGTGTCCGCTGAGCACGACCCCGTGTGCAGAAGCATATCTGTACTATGAAGATTTATCTGGATTCTGCGAATCTTATAGTTGACCACAGCCACGTGCCCGCTGAGCACGGCCCCGTGGTGGGCAATGGAAGCTTCTACCACTTTGTCTTTTCTGCTGACACTTGGGCACGCCCTCGTGCTGGCTGAGCACGGGGCGTGTTCAGTCTTCTGTCTTCTTGTTTTGCTTGGGAAGATGTTGTCGTGGGGTCGGGCATGTCACGTTTGTTCCTTTTCTTGTATTTATGTTAGATTTTGCTGTCTTTTTGCTTCTTTTGTTAATTTGAACTCATTTAATCCTGAAAATACAAAAGGAAGACAAAAGCACACTTTTTCCAACATTAGTACTAAAAAAGGGTTAGTTTTATGCCACAATTGATGTAATTTATATGTTGCATTTTGTACACATCAAATACCCCCACACTTGAATCTTTGCTTGTCCTCAAGCAAAACTCTTTATAATGTGGCTTTACACTCCCAAATGGAATGGGTAGAAGAGAAAGTTTTTGGGCTTGTCATAGAGTGTCGGGATTTCCAAGATTCTTTATTAAGTTTTATTTTTATTTATTTACAATCCTATTCGTCATGATTTATTTAAAACTTTTCATAAGATAAATTACTTATTAGGGCATAACATGCCTCTTTAAAATTCCATTTATATACAAGTTCACATACCTCACGGGGATCACTCAACACTCGGCCGAAAATGTATTTTAGTGGATCACTCGAGAGCGGCATGGAACTTACTCCTACCATAAGCTTGCCAAGCAATCAATCCTCCTCCTTTTTAACTATATACCTTTGTAAAAGCGTAACAAGCGTCGGTTTTCGTATGACTTTTTAATTAATTTTTTTTGCAACTTTTATTTTGATGAAGCTTTTATTCAAACACAGTTATTTTTTATGAACTTGTTTGTTTATTTTCTTTTGCTTCATCATTAACATTTTTTTTTGAAAAGTCATACGGAAAACCGAGCTAGTTACGAAAACAAAGGGTTAAAAATGAAAAAGGTTTTGGTGGGTGAAAGGGTGTTTGGTTTGGGTTATGAAATGAAAAGGTTTAGGCTCAAAGGGGCTAACTAGGGGGATTTTGGGTAGGTGGTAAAAAAAATAATGGTGTAGAAATAAAAAGGGTTAGTCCTAATGCCTCCATCATTTACTTACTCGGGTTTAAGTTGGTAAGGACCGGGAATGTATCGTCATGGCAAATTCTAGAGTCGTAAGAACCAAGCGGCTATTCACACAAGAAACGAAAAATGAGCATTTAATTTAAAGATATGTATTTGTATGCTCAATAAAGGCTCAAAACTCACTTTTGTGGGAATGGGTTTTTATATGATCAAGTATATATAATCAAATTTTAACTAAGTTTGCCATGCCTTTTCATAATTTTCTTATGTTGGTTCTTTTTATCACGACGCTATCGGATGTAAATTTGTAAAAATATAACCTTTTTTAGAATTTGAAATTCCCAAGTTAAACCTAGACAAGTAAAAAAAATGAAAATTTTTGAAAAAATTTGAGGTGATTAGCGGTTCCAATAGAGTTTTGTGTAAGGCTTGTATTTAGGACTTGCAAGATTCAAGGTTTAGCATCCCCCCACACTTAAATTACACATTGTCCTCAATGTGTCCCAAAAATAAGTTTTTAGGTTGATTGAATGTGTAAAAAGGGTGAAAAAGTAAAAATTTTGTGTTACTGGGCGCTGAACACCGCCCCGTGGTGTCCGGGCACGACCCCGTGTTCAAGTGCCAGTAACAAAATTAAATCAAGAGAAACAGAAGCCAGGACACGGGGGCGTGTTGGGTGAGCACAGCCCGTGTCCAGTTTACCTGAACTGGGTATTTCTGCAGACTGTGCAGCACGGGGACGTGTTGGGCGGACACGGCCCGTGCTGAACTTACTGTAAACGAAGAAATTTTGTCGGATGGTCCTGTTTTCCTGCATGGGGTGCTGGTTCAAGCTTCCCTTGTTTCCTTTGTCATCTCAAGTGTGTTTTATTCATTTCAACACCATCCAAACACCAAATTAACTAAAACCATCATTCATTAAGTCATAGAGAGAATTACATAATAGTCCTAAAAAAAATGAAAAATAAAGCAGAAAATAAAAGTTAAAAATCCTAAATTAGATAGGTCAAGTGATACGTAAAATCATCCCTAGGAGCTCTACTTCTTCAATAAGAACCAAAATTCCGGAAATAGTTTTCCGGTTTCTAAAAGTCTTGTAGAACTCCAAGCCGAGCGGTGTCCCTTAGATATTGCTAGAGCCATTCTTCTATCTCCCTCGGGAGAAGGGAGTCGGCTTCATGTTCCTCAACATCTTGTGGAGGGGAGCGACACCAATCGGAACCCCTTGTAGTATGTCTCGAGGGGGCTCCGGATGTAAGGCGTACCATTCAGCCGGAATGATGACTTCCGGTACCACATTCCATGCCCTTTGTGTGATAATCGGCACCAAAGGAGGAGAGGCGAGAATGTTCAACCTTTGGTGCAAAAGGTTGACTTCCCGGAGACATCCTTCTAGTCCCACCATTAGATGATTAATACGGTCGACCAATGCTTCTTCCACCCCTGTTATCTCATCAATGGCTTCTCTTAGGGCGTAAACATAGTTTACAAGAGAATCCTCAACCGTTGATGATCTTCTCCCCTGCCGGCTGTTTCTGGAATGTGACGAGGAGTTTCCGCTTGTTCTGCTTGCCATTCTGAGAAAACAAACCGAAAAGAGTTCAATTTTATGGGACCAGTACCTCGGACACGGCCCCGTGTTCAATGAACACGGCCCCGTGTTCAGATATCTGCATGATTTAAGAACAAGGAATCTTGAAGTTTTAATTTGTTTTTGTGATTTTTAAAGCATTTTTTAACAGAAACAACTTAAAACATTGTTGTAGAACTTATTCTTAACAAGATTCCATGAACAAAAATCTAACAAACATCTCAATAAAGCTTGAAATTATGGAAGTCTCAAGCTTTAATGGAGGTGTAAGGAAAGACAAATTGAAGAAGATGATAGTGGATAAAAGAGGAAAGGACAAGAAGATAGTTGAGAAACTTCTTTTAGAAAATACCTAGGATGGTATGTGAGAATATTCCCCAAATCTCTGTCCCTGGAATGGTTCAAATGTGCAGGATTCTTGGCTGCATTTATAGAAAACGACAATACGTTGCGAACGGCCCCGTGTCTGCTGGACACGGCCCCGTGTGCAGAAGGAATCCTAACACATTTGTGTCCGTATTCTGATAAAATCAGAAGGGAATCTTTAGGTGGACACGGGGGCGTGCTGACCTGGACACGGCCCCGTGTCTAGAAGCTGTCTTAAGGAATTCGTCTATTTTCAAGGAACTTCTTCAGATCGGGTGGTTCCTTACTGGAGGGAACAACCCCAAAGTGCCTAAGATACCTTAATTGAACTAGATTAAGACGAGAACGCAAGAGGTTGTCGGTGAGGGTGATTCCTATGCTATATGTAGGTAGACAAGTCCAACCCTTTCCCGGGCTCTCGTTAAAGAAGGTGTATGTCGAATCGCTCAGGTCTATGTATGCATCGAACGAAGTCGATGGGGGAGTCCTTTACGGCACAATCGACACAGGGACGACTATCGCTCAAGTCCTCACTAGATTTAGAAGTATCGTCGGAAACAACGAAGTTGTTTGAATACGAGCCCAACCCTTCTTCTTGGTTACCGTCTTGGGATAGATCATTGAAATCTTTCCTAAGTTCTTTTAACCAATTAATAATTAGATCTTCTAATTGAAATAATTCATCAAGAAGCATTTCTCCTAGAAAATACGGTTGGGAGCATTCAAGGGAGAGATAGGGATTATTTTTACTTTCTCCCCTCTTAAGGATACAAGGAAACGATGGGTCTATATAGTGGGGCTTATAATTTAGAAAATAATATTCTAATTCCTTATGGGTACCACCACATAATTGACACCACGTACCATAAGAGTGCCGAAAGAAAAAAGTATCAGTATCACTCATGTTTGTGTCAGAAATTACCAACCGTCGGGATCTTACGGTTCTGTTTTCAGTAACTGAATCTTGGGCACAAGGCGTGTTGAGTGGGCACGGCCCCGTGTTCAGCTTACTGTCTGACTTAAAACAGGATTGCCAGTTCTAATGATTAGGCACGGGGCATGTTCAGCGGGGCACAGCCCGTGCTGAGTTCTGCAGAAGCTGAAAAACTAAGAAAAATCCTAAAAAAATGAAAAATAAGAAAAAATGATTAGGCCGTTGATTCCTAACTTTCTTAAAATCCTCGTGTCCCCGGCAGCGGCGCCAAAACCTTGATGTGCGTGAAGTGTGTTATGGTTTTAATGTTTATTTTAAGCCCATTTACACTTTTTTAGCCAAGTTTTAAATTTATAAAACACGATATTTACTAACACTAAACACACATATGGGCAAGTGCACCCATCGTGAGCGCAGTATAGTGTTGGTAAGATACCGAGGTCGTCCAAGGACACAAGAGCTTTTAATACCGGTTTATCCTCAACGTCTAATCAAATCAAAAAGTTAGAAAAAGGTTTTAAACTAGAAAAATAAAAACTAACTAAAATGCTGAAAATAAAAATAAAACAGATAGACAAGATGAATCACTTGGTTCCGACTCGTGTTTAGTGTAACCTTTGATTATTTCCGCACTTTTGCAATTTTTAAGATATTATCTTAGTTATTGTAGTAGGCCCCTCTTTTGAAGGTGACGTTACCCTCAACCCAGTAGTTTGAGTAAGCAAGGATACAATCATAAAGGGTCGGATTATTGAAAGATAATTAATTAAGTTATTAATGCAAATTATGGTAGGCCCCTCTTTTGAAGGTGACGTTACCCTCAGCTAAGTACTCTGAGTCAGCAGGGATACAGTCCTAAATAGCCGGGTTATAGTATTAATAGTAGCTTACATATGAGGGGATCAAAGAGTTTGGACCCCCGCCATCCAATACCGTTAAGTATTGAAGGAGGTCCTACTAAATTTGACCCAGGTCCTTGCAGGATCTATACACTGAACAAGGCAAGACTTTTACCAAACCGTTCCCTTAACCCCCGACCAGGTAGCCAACATACCTCCATATAGACCGTGGAGATATGAATGGTGAAAATCTTTTATTTTATATAGACAGTAAAATAATGCCAAGACACCACGGACAAGGGATAAGGAAAAATCACCTTCAACATAAGAAACTAGTTATTAAAGTCATTAATACAAAACCAAGTAAAAAGTGCGAAAAGATTAAAAATAAAAAGTATTACACTAGACACTTTGTCTTCACCAAGTGATGTAAGAGACTTAGGCAAACATGGCCTTGATTGTCAAGAACTCTTACGATCAATCTTGGATCCCGAGACGACTCACACACTCTATGATGGACAATAGATGATGTTGGTGGATGATGGTGTTATGGTGGTGGTGGGTGGTAGGTGAAGTGTGAGAGAGGTGGTGTGCCAAGGGATGGTTTGAGCTTGAGCCAAGCACTCCTATTTATAGGCTGAACAGAAGCTCGGGCACGGCCCCGTGTCCACATCCTTCTCTTTCTTCATTTATTGCAGCTTGTCTGTATTAGTTGACCACGCCCCCGTGTCCGCTGAGCACGACCCCGTGTGCAGAAGCATATCTGTACTATGAATATTTTCCTGGATTCTGCGAATCTTATAGTTGACCACGGCCCCGTGCCCGCTGAGCACGGCCCCGTGGTGGGCAATGGAAGCATCTACCACTTTGTCTTTTCTGCTGACACTTGGGCACGCCCCCGTGCTGGCTGAGCATGGGGCGTGTTCAGTCTTCTGTCTTCTTGTTTTGCTTGGGAAGATCCTGTCGTGGGGTCGGGCATATCACGTTTGTTCCTTTTCTTGTATTTATGTTAGATTTTGTTGTCTTTTGTTAATTTGAGCTCATTTAATCCTGAAAATACAAAAGGAAGACAAAAGCACACTTTTTCCAACATTAATACTAAAAAATGGTTAGTTTTATGCCACAGTTGATGTAATTTATATGTTGCATTTTGCACACATCAGTTACCATTGGACAACGAGTTAGCCAATGTGTAATATGACCCACAAGTCAGGATTGACAGTACTGAATGAGTAATTGTGTAGAAATAAACAATGTGATCGCTCTCAATACTGTTTTAATTGATAAAATGTTTCTTGATTAAACTGGGATTCACTCACCAGTATTTCCCACTGACAAATGTTTTTAAAACGCATTTCAGGTAACACAATGTGACAGCCAATTCGTAAAAAGCCAGCTGGAGAGCACTGAAGGCTTTGAAAAAATGTGGCTATAAAAGTTACCTAAAAGACGATGTTTTAAATTCAATAAAATAGGGTTTATCCCTATAAATGTATTGTAATAAGAAACTTGGGTTTTACCCATGTGATTGTTAATATCAAATGTGGTGGTTTTACTCTGATAAACATTTCCTAACTACGGTCCTGATGTAATTTCCGCTGCGAAGTTAACGCAACTGATACCACCAAAAAATCTGAGTTCGCGTCCGCCCGTTCCCGAGACAGATAAGGGATCGGGGGTTGCGACAAACGGGTTCAGTTTCTTTTAAAGGTACGTCTTTTTTGTTTTCAACATTAGCAACATCTCCAATGGGCATTCGCTTTGCTTGGGTGGTTCTGGCTTCCTCAATGGTCTCGATGTTCATCTTTTCCACATCTTGAACCAACGAAGGTTCTGATGTACTATGGGTATCAACATATCCAACCGGCGTTGGCATTGAGTTTTTGGCACGACGATCGACAACTTGAATGGATGGAGGTTTGTTTTGTTCTTCGATGGGCTGCTGGAATGACACTAGCTTAGTACGGTTGTTGTTGGAGGTGGATGTCTTAGAGCCAGGCCACCATGTGGCTGAGAAGGATGGAGGTCGTAGATTGTAATAGCTTGACCAGATCATGAGGTTTGATTCTGTCATGGCCCCCGTACCGGTGTGACCCGGTCCAGGAGCCACGGGACAGAAACCCGTTGTATTTATTATTTGAGTTGACAACGGAAGTTTAACAGGATCTTTTAAAACTTAAAACTGCCCAATTATTTCATTTCATAATTTGGGACAAAACCCCGTAATTTACAATAGAGGAATTTCACGAGGTTAAACACTTCTTGAGGTTAGATACATGAAACACGTCATGTTCTCCAGCTAGCTCTTCTGGTAGTTGTAAACGATAAGCAACTGGTCCTATGCGTTGAATTACTGGGAATGGTCCTATGTATCTTGGACTCAGTTTTCCTTTCTTACCGAACCAAACTACTCCTTTCCAAGGAGAAACTTTTAATAGTACTTTGTCTCCAACCTGGAATTCTAGTGGCTTGCGTCGATTATCTGCATAACTCTTCTGGCGATCTCGAGCCGTCTTTAGTCTTTCCTTGATTTGAGTGATCTTGTCGGTGGTTTCTTGCACAATCTCGGGACCTGATAATTGACTTTGTCCTATTTCTGCCAAGCAAACTGGAGTTCGACACTTTCGTCTGTACAGTGCTTCGAACGGGGCAGCTTCGATGCTTGCATGATAACTATTGTTATAGGAGAATTCAATTAAGGGTAAATGGTCGTCCCAATTTCCCCCAAAATCTATGACACATGCCCTAAGCATGTCTTCCAGGGTTTGGATCGTCCTTTCACTTTGTCCATCTGTTTGGGGATGATAAGTCGTACTTAAATTTAATCGTGTCCCCATGGCTTCTTGGAAACTTGTCCAAAAATGTGAAGTGAAGCGACTATCTCTATCTGATATAATGGAGAGTGGGACTCCATGTAGTGATACTACTTCGTCTACGTACAACTTTGCTAACCTTTCCATACTAAAGGTTTCTTTCATGGGTAGAAAATGACCTGATTTGGTTAATTGATCCACAATTACCCAAATTGCATCATTACCTTTTCTGGTCTTGGATAACTTAGTAACAAAATCCATGGTTATTAGTTCTCATTTCCATACGGGCATTTCTAATTGTTGTAGTAGACCTGAGGGTTTCTGGTGTTCTGCCTTAACTTGCGAACAAGTTAGGCACTTAGAAACGTATCTAGCTATGTCCTTCTTCATTCCTATCCACCACGAACTCGCTTTTGCTTTTCATGATACTTTCGACTTAGGGTATCTGCTACTACATTTGCCTTTCCTTCGTGATATTGAATATCACAGTCATAGTCACTTAGGATTTCCATCCATCTCCTTTGCCTCATGTTCAATTCTTTTTGCCAAAATATATATTTTAAACTCTTATGATCTGTATAGACAGTAAACTTACTTCCGTACAGATAATGTCTCCAAATCTTAAGGGCAAAAATTATCGATCCTAATTCTAAATCATGAGTCGTATAGTTTTCCTCGTGCTTTTTTTAATTGCCTTGAGGCATACGCAATTACCTTCTTGCGTTGCATTAGTACACATCCTAATCCTAGTTTAGAAGAATCACAATAAACTTCAAAATCTTCTGTCCTTTCTGGTAAGGCAAGAATTGGGGCGTTTGTTAATCTTTGCTTTAAAATCTTAAAAGCCTCTTCTTGTCTAGGTCCCCATTCAAACTTTACTGCTTTACAGGTGAGCTTAGTTAATGGCACAGCTATTTTGGAAAAATCCTTAATAAACCGTCTATAGTATCCGGCTAACCCTAGAAAACTTCTAACTTCTATTGCTGATTACGGGACCTTCCACTTGGTGATTGCTTCTATTTTGGAGGGATCTACGTGAATACCTTTGTGATTCACCATGTGTCCTAAAAATTGTACCTCTTGTAGCCAAAATTCACACTTCGAGAATTTGGCATAAAGCTTCTCTTTTCTTAACAAAGTTAAGAGTGCTCGTAGGTGCTCACAATGCTCCTCCTGGCTTTTGGAATAAATAAGTATATCGTCGATGAAAACAATTACAAATTTATCCAAATATGGTTTACAGATCTTGTTCATTATGTCCATAAATGCTGCAGGAGCATTTGTTAACCCAAATGGCATGACTGTAAACTCGTAATGACCATACCTAGTTCTGAAAGCAGTTTTAAGTATGTCTTCGTCTTGTACTTTCAACTGATGGTATCCGGAGCGTAAATCTATCTTAGAAAAATATCTAGCTCCCTGAAGTTGATAAAAAAGATCATCAATCCTAGGTAATGGGTATCGATTCTTAATTGTAATCTTATTCAATTCCCTATAATCGATACACATTCGCATCGACCCATCTTTCTTTTTCACAAACAACACTGGAGCTCCCCAAGGGGATGAACTAGGTTGTATAAATCATTTGCTTAATAATTCATCTAACTGCTTTTTCAGTTCTAACATTTCGGTGGGTGCTAACCGATAAGGTGCCTTGGCTATCGGTGTAGTTCCAGGAATCAGATGAATTCTAAATTCTACTTCTGTATCGGGTGGTAATCCAGGTAGTTCTTCTAGGAATACCTCCGGGTATTCTGATACTACTGGAATTTCCTTAAGTTCCTTACCCTTAGTGTTAATGATTACCGAAATCATATACACTATTCCTTGTTTTCTTGAATAATTAGCAACTTTCATTACAGAAATGAACTTCATTGGCTTACGTGGCTTATCCCCTGTAATCATTACTACTTCTCCTGTGGGTGCATGAATTTCTATAGAATTCTTATCACGGAGAATTTGGGGATGGTTGGCTACTAACCAATCTATTCCTAACACCACATCGAATCCGGCTAAATTCATAGGTAACAGGTTTGCATAAAATTTATGGCCTAAGAGTTCTATCTTTCCTTTTTGCAAAACCTTATCTATGTGAACAGAATTGCCATTTGCGGTTTCTACCGTAAAAATTTGTCTAAGATTGGTTAAGGGTAGGTTAAGAGCTTGGCAGAATGAAGTATTTATAAAACTTTGGTTTGCACCAGAGTCAAATAATACTTTTGCATAAACGTCGTGAACTAGGAACGTACCAGCTATTACATCTGGGATTAGCTCTGCTTCCTGGGTAGTCAACTGGAAGGCTCTTGCGTTTTTCTTGGTAGTTCCTTCTGCAGGTTTGGCTTTGTTGTCAGCTGGTTTGACCAGTTTAGGGCAGTCTGGTCTAAAATGTCCAGTTTCTCCACAATTGAAGCAAATTGTGGATTTCTTCCTTCTGCAGTCTTTTTCTTGATGCCCTGGAATTTTGCAGAAATTGCAATACCCTTTGCATATTCCAAAATGCTTCCTTTTACAGGTACTGCAAAATGGAGCAGTGGAAGGTTGCCCGGTTCCCTTTTTCTTGAAGTTACTACTATTACCCACACGAAATCCTTGGGTAATCTTTTGGGCCACTTCCTTCTTTCTATTTTCTTCTCGCGTACGCACCAGTCCGTCTGTCAAAGTGTTGGCTAATTCCACTGCATCGTCAATTGTGCGAGGTCTCGCAGCTTTAACGATATCACGGATTTCGCCAATCAAACCCCAAATATAGCGAGAAATAAGTACCGGTTCTGGTGAAGCCAGGGTTGGTATAACTCTAGCATACTCGAAGAATGTCGAAGTATATCCTCGACAGTCTACATCCACCATCCGGTGGTTCAGGAACTTATTTGTCATTTGTTCCTTTTCATATTCGGGACAGAATTTTCTTTCTACTAGACTCTTAAATTCTGCCCAATTCATGGCATACGCCACATCACTTGCCTTAGCTTGTAGTACGGTGTTCCACCATTCGAGGGCCCCTTCTTTAAAAAAGATGCGACGCGTACATGACCTTGTCTTCCTCGGCACATTTACTTATTTTAATTCTTTCTTTGATTTTCTCTAACCAACGCAGTACAACAGTTGCCCCTTCATTGCCTGCAAATTCAACTGGTTTACATGCAAGAAATTCCTTGTAAGTGCAACCAGGCGTTGCAGCTTTCATTTTCTTAAGGAATGAGGCTTGCATCACATCATTATCATTATTATTATTGTTGCCGCATCCATGTACACTATTACTGAAATTGTCGTCGCGAGTACGTTTGCTGGGAATAATTGGTTGAGGTTCAACTGGATTTCGGGCAGCTGCAAGGATTGCTGGAATAGCATTGGCTATTCCTTGAGCAACAATGTTTTCTATATCTTGCCTATTAAGAAAGTGATCCTCATTGTTTTGCTCAGATTGGTTAACTTCATTAACTGGTTCATTGACGGCGGGTTCCATCTGATAATTTTCAATGTATAAATTATTCGCACAAAAGAAAATAAATAATAATTAGTCACAATAAAACAATCACACATAATCATGTCAACACGTATAGCCAAAATTGTCGAATTTGTGACGTTGATCTTTTTATATATTAGTATGCATCCATACACACCAGTTATTTTACAAAAGTTTTAATTTAAGTTATTTTACATGATTATATTTTTATTAATTTTTATTATTATTTTAATATTATTAAACACACAACCACATACGATCCCTGTCAGCTGGCACTTCAAAAACGACGTCCTCTTTCGTCGTATTTCCAGGATATCCTCTCCCCCACTTCCCGGATTCTATTTCCTGCGTCCACCAACTCTTCGCCATAGTGGCAGAGTTCGGCCAAGTTCTCGGTGCTCATTGGTGGGTTTGGTGCAGGCTCAGGGTCAAACTGGGGGAAAAAGGTGTGAGGGTTATTCAAGAGATTCTGAAATAGCCAATCACTTGTCCACCATTCCTCCAGTTCTCCGGGTAGAAGTTGGTGGTTGACAATGGGATATGGGATAGCAGGTTCCAAATTAACTGGAAGTTGTGATTCAATTGGGTAATTGAAGAGGTCTTCACTGGCAGGTCCAATGAGGTCACAATTTGCCAGTTTACGATCAAGCTCATCCCAGGGTGGCATTTCCTGGGCTTGCCCTGAACTTTCCCCGATCTCCTTTCCTTTGCCATTATCCCTGGGATCCTCAGTCCTTTTAATCCTTTGTGCAGCTGGCTTCTTCCTCCGTACGCGTCTCCAGCCTACGATTCTTCTTCTCTTCCTCGTCTTGGGTTTCTCTTGGGCTTGAGCCTGGAATTCCATAGGTTCTTCAGTGTCGGCCAGATAATCAGAAAAGTCTCTGGAAACTTCTACATCAGCAGGATAGACAGTGAGATTCTGAAGAGCTTCAGACAACTCATTCATGTTGTTTAGCAGTTATAGAGAAAACACAAAATCCTAATTAAAAAAAGTTATATATTGCAAATTAAATTTCACAGAATCACAGAGTGGCAAATTGAGAAATTAAGTATTTCTAAATACTTAATTGGCTTAAATCAGTGGCTCTGATACCACCTTTTCTTGTCACGGCCCCCGTCCTGGTGTGACACGGTCCAGGATACGCGGGACAGAAACCCGTGGTATTTATTATTTGAGTTGACAGCGGAAGTTTAACAGGATCTTTTAAAACTTAAAACTGCCCAATTATTTTATTTCATAATTTGGGACAAAACCCCGTAATTTACAATAGAGGAATTTCATGAGGAAATTCCCTGTTTTACAAACATGTTTATTTATTTAACTGAGCCACCACTTCAAGCTTTATTAGTGCTTCGTAGCACTTTTCCTTGATTCACAGTAGGTCACCTGAAACAAAAAATATTTTATCAGCGGGGAAATACTAGCGAGTCACTCGATTTCAATAAAATGACACATAGTTATAAATTACAGCATAAGAGCGATTACAATGGCTACTATCTTATTTTTATCTGGCGCCGTGTCACACCCTGGTGACGATGGTCATACCACTATTGGGTCCTTTCACCCAAGTAGTGATGATTATCACTGTTAGGTTGATGAACCTAACCGTGAGAAATTAGTAATGTGCACAATACCCCACTTGCCAGTGATTCAAGATAACCAAGACTTAATCCCTGTAATTATAACTTATGAAAATAATTTGAGGTGTAGTAAAACAATTGATAAAAAGATAATGACTCACATTGCAAGTTTAGACGGGCAGAGTTTAGCCTACTGATTTAGCCTTGTAACCTAATTTAAACAGCAATGCATACGAAACTAGGTCAGTAACTTAATACAACATTTACGATAACTCACGAAATCAAAACCCTCACGACGAATGACAAAATATAGCCCAAATAAGGGCAGCACTTAAACATCCATCGGATCGGTTCAATCGATCGGACATTATATCGTAGCAGTGATCAAGTTATTACCCTGTACTCGTAGCAGCGTTTTGACATTGTAAAACTCGTTTTTAGTATAATAGGGACGATTTGAGAGTGAGATTTCGAGCACAGATGAAAGCCCCATGCACAGGCTACTTATAGCAACATTTTGAGTTTTGCGCGGCCCACATAAACCTTAACATAGGTTTACGCGGCCCGCGAGAGCCCCTAGTCTACGTGTAGGGCTAGCGTGTCATCAGTAGGTCTACCACGTGTGCGACACGTGGTCCGGAACACTTATCCGGTCAACTTTAAGTTAACGCGGCCCGCGTAGGTGTGTCCTTATGGTTTACGCGGCCCGCGTGAAAACCAAAAATATGATTTTCTTGGTTTTTCATGCACATTAGGGTTTCAGGGGTTCGGGTTTTCACTTACGGGTCGTTTATGGACATTTTTGCAGGTCCTTACATATTCATTTTATAGCGCATTGACTTTTTTTCCGTAAGATGTTCTCTTGATGATGCACATTTCCTTCTCAAATTGGTGCAGGCCTGTAAGTATCTGGATGACAAATGCTGCCCCAAGTTCTTTGTAATTATTGTGTGAATAAAGGGCCAGTTGTCATCTTCTTTGATTTTCAACCAAGACTAAAATGCTACTTGGGAGCTATGTAAACCTAAGTGCCAGAAAGATGATGTCGAAGAAAGTGAAGTTCTTGAAGGTTATAGATGCAACAATCACACGTGTCAAATGGCGTTACACATCATACGCCCATCGCAGCTATGTACAATTAATACCTTTCTAGCCCTTGAAAAAATCTAACAAACTTGACCTTTATGTGATTTTCTTTACCCAGGTCTGCTAAGTACTGGCATTGCATTACGAAGCGTAGGTGCTTATATATATACACACACAACTTACATATGATTCCTTTTTATTGCTTTAAGATTTCAACCATGTTACCACCTCATATTGTCGACTCCGCTGAACGCGCGGGTTCCCACTATTTCAAATAGTTTAGTTGTTTTAAAAAAGATTACGTAAAACCGGCCATGCAACGTGCGCCAAAAAAAACATAATTACCCGCAGCAACGCGCGGGCATTCCAACTAGTGTTTTACTAAAAAACGAGTATGGGTTTGTGATGTGTTTATTTTTATCTACGTTTTAATATAAATTTTATAAAAAAACATAATATAAATTTTTATAACGATTTATAAAATGTTATATTTGATACGACTCTATTTTTTATAGAATTTATATCAAAACATAGATAAAAAGAAGCACATCGCAAAACCATATTTGTTTTTAATAAGACATTATACATTGAAAATTATAAAAAAAAAAACACAAATTTGAGTTTTTTAATGTTACATCATTTGCCCATGGCTTTATAGCCTAGTGGCATCTTGGTGGTAGGATAAGGCTTTGGGACCAATAGGTCTTGGGTTCGATTCCCACAAGGGGGGTTTTCCCATATTTATTGGGTTTCCTCCTGAATTGGTGTGGCATTATGCCTAGTGGAGATGGATATGATCGGGTGGTTCCTCTGGTGGCACGATGATACTCCAGTGGTCCGTCAGTGATCCAAATTTGCCGTTCAAAAAAAAGTAGGACCCTTTAAAATCTTATAATAGAGTAATATAAAATTTCAGTCCCTGACACTCGGTCACACATACAGTCCTCACTTGAAATCTGGTTGTCAATTGCAAATCATCAAATCCCTCCATCAAATGTCCGTTAGGTCAACGTTAGGATTTTGGTCAAAAGACCATAATGGCTTTTAGGGACCGAAACTGCAATACGAACTCGTCTTCTTCCCTTTTTATTCTCTGCAACTCCCAACCCCACCACCATCTTCAACTCATATAACCCTAAAATGCAGACAACAAAATCCTCATGAAACACTGCATTCTCACCAGCATTAAGGCCATTAGGATCTGGTTTAAGTGCAGCTAATCCACTGATTGCATCATTTTCCTCATCACATAGTTAGAGAGAGAAAGAAAAGGCAATGAAGATGAAGAAGTGCATTTTTAGACGGAGAAATTAGAGAGTAACAACAACAAATCCACAAGCGCTCAAACAACTTCTAAATCGCAACCATACGATCCCCAAGAATTCAACGATGAAAATCAGATCAATGAAGCTGCGTGAAGCTCACAACAATGACATTCCGTTACCGTTAGTTACTCCGAAAGTTGTTCGTGGTCATAAAAATGGCGTCATTGCGTTGGCTCTGAGCCCAAATTCCACTTGTCTTGCTTCTGGATCTAGTGACCAATCCGTTAAACTGTACAAGTTTCTTGGTAATTCATGTGTTTTTTTTAACTGTTTGGATAGTTTATGTGATCAATTAGATCGGTTTAGATTGGATTATTAAGTTGTTGTTCATTATATTAATGAGGTTATTATGATTGAGGGAAGTTATACAATTAATTGTTGTTGCTATTATATATATATATGGAACCCATTAAGTGAAAGTTACCTTTGAAATCAGTATCATCCGTTCGATTATACTGATATTAAATCTGGGCCGTTTAAACTCCTGAAAATAACCGCTTGAGTGGCGGTTCACAGCGGTTTTAGTTGGTTTCTTTAGCAGATGGTTTTCACCGCCTTTTCCTGCCCATGATCTCCATGTTTACCCCCACCCCATGCCCACGCTCCCAACCTCCCACTCTCCCTGTTATTGTAGGTCAGTTATTGTCACCTACCCATAAAACTATCGTCCCATATCCACAATCCGAATCTCCTAATCAAAGCACAGAACCTCAATTTTCTCAATTCCATCTCCTTGTCGCAATCGTGCTTTGTCGTCGAGTAAAATTAGGTTTGTTGCTTCACTTTCAAATTTCAGTTGCATGTCTCTGCGCTGGTAATTGTGTATGTGTTTGTCTTGATTTATTAGTAAATCGAGGTTCGATTAAACTTGCTTTTGCTTTGTTGTGTTAGTGTTGACCATAGGAAACAGACAAAGACCACTGCAACGATTTACGCGAGTTTATTTCTGAAATTGGACCTCTTTTCGGACATGAAAGAGGCACAATCATTATTAAATTATTTGAATTCCCAACAGCCACCTGATTGCTAAAGAAATTGACATATGGATTCCACCGTTAAGTTATTTAAATTCATCTGATTATTGAATTATATTGATTGGTCTATTATTAAATCATCATTTGGCTTATTTCTATGTCTCGGTGCTAACTCCATCAGCTGCTACCAAACACTTTAGTTCGATTTCATGAATGATACAAGACATGCTGGGTAATGAATTTTATGTTGGTACTTCCCTGGTATGTTTTTGTTGCCTGGTGTTAATGAGCAAGATCTTACACATGTTTTTTACTTTTATTTGGTATTATTAATTATTAATTTTGTGTTCATTTTTGCAGAATAAAGCTACGTGTTTTCCAACAATGTTACTGATGTTTCTCAATTTCCCATGGGTGATTCACCTGAGAGCGTTGACTACTTTACCGTCCCTGTTCAGAACTCACGGGTGGATGCAACTCTTTCAAGAGAGTGCAAACTTTTGGAACCTCAATAAAGAACAGGCATATACATATAGGGTAAAGTTCTTGTACAAATAATCTTAACATACTAAACATACAAATTGAAGGAAAACTCAAAAAGACAAGGTGACATTTTTGTAATTATCAATAACTATCAAAGTTACTCTACAAATATACCTAAAAAAACCTAACCACTCCCCCCCCCCCCCCCCCAAAAAAAAAACCTAAACCCCCCACCCCCCAAAAACCTAAAAAAACCTAACCCCCCCCCCCCCCCCCACCCCCCAAAAACCTAAAAAAAACCTAAACCCCCCCCCCCCCCCCCCCTCAAGCTAAAATGCTAAAAACTAAACCCCCAAAAAACCTAAAAAAATCTAAAAAAATAAAAAAAAACACACAAATTATTTTATTTTATTTTTTTAACATTTTTTATTAAAAAATCGCTACTTTTAGTAGCAGCTTTTTTTTTTTTTTTTTTTTTTTTTTTGCTAACGAAATGTAGCGATTTTTTTATAAAAAATGTTAAAAAAAAATTTTGTGTTTTTTTAGGTATTTTTGGTTGTAACTTTGATAGTTGGTGGTAATTACAAAAATGCACCTTGTCTTTTTGGGTTTTCCTTCAATTTGTATGTTTAGTATGTTAAGATTATTTGTATTTGATCTTTTGCCTATACATATATGTATAGATTATCATAATTCACTACTTAAGAAGTAAGAACTATAACCATGTCACTTCATGTAAGTTTTTGACAGCTCACCATGGCGGCCACCAACCCCCTGATTACTATGCAAGAGGCACTCACATACAGATTTGATTGAGGTGAAGTGAGATAGTATTATTGTTTCTTAGCTTTATGGACATAAAGTTGTTTTTATGGTATATATGATCATGATCCTAAATATTTCAAATTTGTCAGTTAATCTCAATCTTCCATTTCATTGTTGCGAGTTTTGAATTTGGGTTTGTATTAACAGATTTATGCAGTTGGAAGAATTGATTGTTTTAGAGTTCATTGTATATGGAGAAAAGTAAGAAAAGAAGGTTCGATAGCTTAGTTTTTGATCTTATTGATAATCATAAGACCTGTTAGAATTGTTTGTTCGTTCTTATTGTTATTGAGCTTACCATTATAGCTATCATTGTTGATATACAGTTACTTCAAGTGAGCCAACATGAAATCTTGCAAGAATCAACTCGTGTGATAGGGCAACGAATGAAGAAGGTATATAATAGCACATAATTTATTGTTAGTTTTTGAGATTTAATATAATTTATATACATGTGTGTGTGGTTAAGTTTGATGTGAGATATGGTGGCTTGGGTCTTATGCAACTTGAAACAATGGTGGCTAATTTCATGAAAGTTCTGTGTTGTCAAGAGATTTACATGTATGCTTTAATGATGATCGAATCTTTTAGGGCACTTGCATATAAAGGATTCTTGCCAGCTGTATGCACATTCCCGATTTCAGGTTGTATAGTACATGTCATCTTAAGTTATTGGCTTACTGTATGATATGTGAATGTGTTTTTTGTCATGTGCCATTACCAATTTTTGACATGTTACCTAGCCCCCTTGACCCACCCATTGTTTTAATATGCTTCTATGGTATCCTTTCTAAAGATTCGACACTGCTCAATTGTGATTATTATATATTAAATACCAGGTTCTTACGATGAAGAAATTGTGGCTTTTTTGCCATGTGCTTTGTTAGTGACATCACAGATGCTTTAAATAGAACTTACGAACATCTCAATAATCCGCTAAAAAGCAATGTGACTGATGGATACAATATTGAGTTTTAGTGGTGGATACAGTAGCTAATTATGCGTATATTGATTTTTGCAGCCATGTGAATATATTAAAACTGTTTTTGTGCCAAAAATGGGTCATATTCCTGTAGTTATTAAATGGCCTGTTGCCCAAGGAATAGTCCATGTGGTATGTAGGTTCCCTCAATCTTATAGACATTATAGAACTTTTCGCTCAGTAGTGTTATATGTGTAGTTTTCATATAGAAATTTTTGGGTGTATACGTTTTCGACCCCTGGTTCCAGAGAAATTTTTGGGTATATAAGTTTTTGACCCCCCCCCCCCCCTTGTCATTCGGGTCAAGCTTCGCCACTGAATACACAGGCCGGCATGTCGGGTAACCGGTCATAATAGGTTTTTGATCAATATGGGTCGACCGCCAAACGCTATTGTTTCATTTTGTGAATCTTATAATTATTGGTTGGTTAAATATATGATTACAAAGCCATATTATTACAATAATAATTTGAATTTTTTAAACACATTTTGGTTATTATTTAGCTTACATGATTGATACTTGACATTGTCATTAAACCTTTAATATACCCGTCCATCGGACGGGTATTAAACAAGTTCATTCTTGTTGTTATTGATTGAATAATGGATCTTTTTTTTGAAAAGTAAACTTCATTAAAACGAAAACGCCGACCCAAGCCGGGCAGACAAAAAACTACACACAAAGATTTACATATTCACAAAAGAAACCCAATCATACCAATCTATCCCTTTATACTTAGATCTCGAAGAAAACCAAAGAAAACTTAATGCCTTGATCTCACTTATAATGCCTTCAATTTGATCGGAGAATTAGAAAACTTGAAATTATTTCTTGCACGCCATAGACACCAACAAGCTTTCATAATTATACCATGAACCGCCTTCCTCTTCTTATCCGAAACCTTAAGACCTTTGTGAATAGAGAGCAAATCTTTAAGCGAGAAAGCTATAATGTTTGGAATTTTACACCAAGAACTAATTCCTTGCCAAACCATCGAAGCAACAAAACACGCGACGAAAACATGGTCAACTGTTTCTTCCTCCAAATTGCACATGGGACAAATAAGATCGCCAACATCTATATTTCTTCTCTTGAGCGCCTTAGCCGTTGGCACCCTATCCATTTCCATCCTCCATGCGTGAATATTTATTTTTGCCGGGATCCAAGAGCACCAATCTAAAACAAAAACAAAACCGAAATCCTGAGATAAATCCTCGTTAAGCAATTCTTTAATCCCTTTGACGGAGAAGGTGCCATCCAAGACCGAACTCCACTCCCATTTATCTTTATCGGTCGTAACATGGGAACCGCCGATCACTGAAACCAACTGATCAACAGCCGGTTGCAACCCAGCCGCTGCAATGTCCGACGCCCAAATCCAGTTAAAATCGGACGTACTACCTTGAGTCTTTATTCTATCCGCTACCTGACATTTCTTGTCAGTTTCCAACGAAAAGAGATCCGGAAACGCAGATTTCAATGGCTCATTAAGCAGCCACGTATCAAGCCAGAATGCAATATCTTTTCCGTCACCAACTAGACCTTTTAGATAATTCCTTAAGGGTTGACCGCCAACCTTTATATTGATAAAGATTTTTGCAATATTACTCCAGACACCAGTTAACGATTTTTTGAATTGAATACATTCCCAACCCACCCTATTCGAATGAAGAGATTCAACAACTTCTCTCCAAAGACAGCTTCTCTATGTTTTGTATCTCCAACCCCATTTGGCTAAAAGAGACGTATTAATAAGATGAAGTTTAGACAAACCCAGACCTCCATGTTTTTTTGACCGGGTCACTTTGTCCCAAGCAACCCAATGTAACTTTCTTTCCTCAACGGAACCGCCCCACAAAAATTTCTTGATAATGGATTCAAGATCATTAATAACTTTTTAGGCGCTTTGTAAAGGGAAAAATAGTAAGAAGGGAGGCTTTCAAGTACCGATTTGATGAGAACCACTCTCCCCCATATCAAAAGGATATGAGACTTCCATTTCGCAAGTCTACTACGAAAAATATCAAAACCGGCTGCCAATTGTTGACCCGGTTCATGTTTGCTCCGACTTTGAGACCAAGATACTTAAAAGGAGGGCAATCTGGTTTACATCCGACCACCTTGGCCATCTCCACTATCTCTTCCATCCCCACACCTATACCGAAAAGATTAGACTTTTCAATATTAATTTTAAGACCCGAGCAGACGTGGAAACATCTGAGGATTCAAACAATGTTAACTACTTCCTTTTTAGACCATTCACCCATCATAATGGCGTCATCCGCATACAAAAGATGCGAGATGTTCGGGCCGTTATTAGGAGTGTCAATTCCTCTAACAATACCCGCCTCCTTAGCATTCTCAATCATGCACGACAAGGCCTCCATGACAACCAAGAACAGAAATGGAGACAAAGGATCCCCTTGCCTCATTCCTTTCTCACACTTGAAGGTAAATGTGGGCGAACCGTTAACCAGCACGGAAGAGTTAGCCGACTTCAGAATACCCATTATCCATTTGCACCATAAAACATGAAATCCCATTTGCTGAAACAAACCAACCACGAACTCCCAATTAACGTTATCGTACGCTTTCTCAAAGTCAATTTTGAGGAAAAAGGCCTTAGATTTCTTCTTTTTAATCCAAGAGATTAGCTCGTTAATGATAAGAGGACCATCCAGAATGAGTAACCCTTTAAAAAGCCGATTGTGACACCGAAATAACACCACCCAAAACAGATCTCAAACGGTTAGCGAGAACTTTAGAGATCACCTTGCTAATCACACCGACAAAATTAATGGGCCTATAGTTATTAAGAGAATCCGGGTCTATAACCTTAGGAATGAGAGTGATAAAAGAGGTTCCACTTCCTAAACTGATAACACCTTCCGAATGGAACCAATCAAAGATTCTTCAAAAATCATCTTTAAATACCTCCCAAAATTGTTTAATGAACCTAAAGTTCATACCATCCGGGCCCGGGGCCCTGTCTTCCCCACATTCGAAGACAACAGCTTTGATTTCTGAATCTGAAAAAGGCTCCACCAGAAAGTTACTATCTTCTTCCGAGATCTTCTTTATGTTACTCAATCTCACCTCCGGCCTGTGAGGATAAACTTCCTTAAACTTGTCGCGAAAGAAAGATAGAACCTGTTTTTTAATTAGCGATGGTTTGGTAACCCATTCCCCAATAGATAATCCATGTAACGAATTCACCGCTTTCCTGCTATTCACCATGGCATGGAAGTACTTGGAGTTTTCATCTCCATCCACAGCCCACTTTAAGCGGGCTCTTTGCTTGAGGTCCGAATTTTTCCGATAATCCACCTCTCTCATAGTTTTCTTGTTCTCATTCAAAATCCATTCCTCTTCTTCCGAAAGGTCTCTAGATTCCAACTCTTTTTCCAAAACCTCAATCTCCGACAACGCCACAATTTCTGTCTCTTTTTCTTTCGCTAAAAAATCATCCCTCCAAGGCTTAAGACGAGCTCTAATAACAGCAAACTTCGCTGAAAGACTTGCATCAGGGGGCTCTGACACAACAAAGTTTTCTGTCACTTCTTTTACCGCTTCCTCAAAACCATGCTGACCGATCCAAGAGCTAAAGATACGAAACGGGCGTGGACCAAAGTTAAGATCAAGTACCTCTGAAAGGATAGGGCAATGGTCCGAGTGTCTACCAGGAAGAACTCTCACACACGCCGATGGCCACATATTGAAAAATTCCGAACACACCAGGAAACGGTCTAATTTGCTAAGCTTCCTACCATTCTCTCTAATACAAGTAAATTTGCGGCCCTGCAAGGGGAACTCCACAAGCCCATTCTCGAAAAATAAAACTATTGAAATTCTCAGCACAAGCTTTCTTAAACTTCGAGTGTTTCCTTTCTTCCATAGACCTAACCGCGTTAAAATCACCCACTAGGACCCATTGGCCAGCCGATAAATCAATCACCTCCGAGAGATCATGCCAGAGAATACATTTAGCAGCAACACTCTGGGGAGCATATACATTGATGATATTAATGCAAGTTCCACTACCCACCAAAGAACCCTTCAACAGCAAAAAACTCCTATTCTTAACTGCCGAATCAACCTAGAAAAAATTTGGATCCCACTTGCAAAGAATCCCCCCCGAGAGGCCCACAGATGCAACGAAATCAAATTCAAAAGAACTGTTTCCCCATAGCCCCGTAATGTCCGATTTTCGAATAACCTCCACCTTCGTTTCTTGAATAACAATAAACCCCACTTTATTTACCGATCTCAACTCTTTTACCCGATTAGCTTTAACACCCCCCGCAATACCTCTGATGTTTAAAGAAACCATATTCATTGCGAAACCACATTTTTACCTTCACCAATAATCACAGCTTTAACGAGATCTTCATGATTTTGGAATCTAACTCCCACCACTTTTCCGATGTTCAGAGTAGCTTCTAACTTATCTTCCTCCTGAATGTCATAGGAATCCGCAACCTCAAAATCCGGCGAATTAGATTGGAGAACAGGCCCTTCTCTAACATCAGCTTGGTCTGACCTATTAGGAAGAACTCCATCCGGCTAATAACATGCATTCTCACCCCCTGAATCACCATTCACATTCGTAGGAGCTGGCTTATCTGGAACGGGGAAGTCACAGGGCACATCATTGGATGCCAAATTGAGGTCAAAACTGAAACAGCCATTATCCCTGCATCTCTTTTTTGGTCTTTCAACAGAGCTTGGGCTAGTTAAACTGTAACACCCCAAAAACGGGTTTGGAAATCAAACCACGTTAATAGTGAAAATGAGTAAAATACCGTTAGTGGTAAAAATTAACCCGGTAAAAATTAGGATTTAAATAAATAAACTTGATATTAAATAAAAGAAGGATAATTACTTTGAGAAAAACAAAGTATGTAAAAGGCCCGAGTTAACGGGACTTAAAATAAAGCGGGTTATGACTTCCCGAACCCATTAAGTTAACTAGGAATAATTAACCTAGTTAATAAGAGGGAATGTTACTAGAAATAAGTAGGTTATAGCCTACTTAATAACAAACCAAAACATGAGGGGCTAAAGGTGGTCAAATTGGAAAATGTTTTAACTATAACATTTATAAAAAAAAAATGAAAACACACACATAGGTGTGTGTGGAGATCGACCAGGAGGGAGCTCCCATGGAGCAAACCCTAGTTCTTCAAGAATCTACAAAATGGGAGCTCAATTCATGCCCTAAATCGATGCATGAACACATAAAAACGATCACCAAGTCATGGGGATCACAAGGTATGTCACAAAACCTAGATTGGTTGAAGTTGAAATTTGAGACAAGTAGGTTACCTGCAAATAAATTGATGGATTATGATCCAAGGATGAAATTAGGAATGGTTTTTATGTCTAGGAGTAAACCCTAGTCATTTACTTGTTGAATTGAGGTTCATAATTGGGAATTTCATGATTATCCATTTATGTGTTAAATGGGTTTTGTAGAAATAAGATGAACCCTAGAATTATGACTAATAAAATGGTGATTAACTGATTTCCATGAGATGAATCTGAGAATAGTATGCATGCTAAACATAATGGAATTGAAATAATGTTTATGTTTAGTAGAAATAACTAGTTATAAACTAGTTGTAAATGTGTAAAAATTTATGCACATTAGGTGTTTGTTAAAATGCCTAAATAAGAACTAAAGTGTTGAAATTAGAGTGAAAATGTGTATTTGAATGATATGGCAATTATGCGTAATATGAAGTGATAAGGGTTCTAAATATTATGTTGATTTAGACTTAATGTTGTAACCCATATGATCAAAAAGTAGTTAACTTTAGATAAGCTAAGTTAACTAATCATGAAGTCGAATAGTAGCTTCGGCATAGAAAATAAGTGAGGTGGAATAGTCGTGATTTTTATGACTAATTTAACCGCCTTGTAAATGATTGAAAATAGTTTGACGCCTAACGAGCTAGGTGGAGGCTTGGGAAAGGAAGCGGGTCAAACAAATCAAGAATGGAGGAAAAGCATAATTCGGATGTGAGGTAAGTATATCTTACACTAGTCATATATTTTAGAATATCCTTTTGTCGTGTTAATTACGAAAAAGACAATTATGACGTAAGCCATAGTAGGCCAAAAAGTGTTAAGAAATGATTTATAAGTAAAAAGACTATACGGTATAAACCGAAGCGAGTCTTGTAGACGAGATGGTACTAAATAACATCTCGCAAAGATAAACGGTCACTTAGACCAAACGGGTCGAATGGTGAAAATATCACCATTTGAAAATATCGACTAATGAATATTGTCGAGTTGTGTGTTCACAGGAGTAAATACGGAAGGCTAACTTGTATCACTATTAAGTAGCGAGTATTAAAGCAAGGTATAAAAAATGGTCAATATAATGATCCGAGTCAGGTATGTATAATGATTCAGCTCATTGTTTAGAACTCGAGATTCTATAAGTGTTAGACAAGATCAAAATGAATATTCGGTTATCTTTTAGGTAAACCGAATAATTTGAGTCATAAACATGGTGTTTTAGAAACATAATGGTTTCTAAACAAAATCATAGTTAAAAGGGTCGGATTTTAAGTCAAACAAGTATTTAAAAGTCCCTCGTCGTAAAAGAAAGACTAAAATTGACCAAAACGCCCTTGTGAGCTAAATCGAGCTAACGACCCTTAAAGGTTGTTTGGAAATGAGTGTTACAAGCAAATAGATACTTAGAATAAGTACAAAAAGCAAAAGAGGTAATTCTTTGGTCAAAAGACTTTATATGTGTCTTTGCCGTAAAATGATAATCTGAGGGGTAAAACTCAGAACATATAAATATCCACATTAAATCCAACGCATATATAGTTGTGGTGGAATATTACTTGATAAGAAATGTAGGAATAAGATGCTAGAAATGAATGAAAGCGATTTCAAGCTTTAAAGTGCTTAAATACCCTTAACGGGTCAAAATAAGCATACGAGCGAAAACGGTTTTAAATTGTGTAATAAACCTGTGATTAGAACCTAATATGGTAGATAACCTTAATTTGAATAAGTGTATGTGATATAAAGATCAAACAAATATGTTTGTTTGATAAAATGCTTAAACGGGTTAAAATTCGATAAAAAAGTAACGAGTTGAAGGCTTAGAAGTCTCAAAATTTATTATGTTGGATGTTGGATTTTAACTCCATATGATGGAGAATTAAATTACGGACGCGTAGGAAAAAGAATCGAGTAAAATGGATTAAAAACGAGAGAGTTATGCTCGTTTCCGTGAAATCGGGTCATGTTGGGAATATGCAGCAACTGTTTAAGCAACAATCTGTGAAAAAGGGACCTAGGCGTAGCGCGACGCCCCCTAATTCCAGAAAATTGTTAAATTTTGTTTTTTTGACCCATGTAACTTGTTTAAACTTATTATTTAACTATCAAAACTAACTTTTAAGTTGGTTTTGATCATAGGTGATCGCCAAGAGTGCCCGGATGAAGATCAAGCTCGATGAAAAACCGAACACATGATAACGAAGCTTCCGCATTAAACTTTGTTTTTATTTCATAATGTGAATTATGGAAACACTTAAGATAGGTATTATGAATGTTTCAAACTTGTGTGAACATTCTTGATGGAAAAGTTTTTATTAAGTCGTATTTTTTTATATAAAATGCATATTTTATTGATATATTAACATTAAATTAGAATGAATCTTACAAGTTGGTAATCAGAGCTCATGGTTAAAGAATAAAGTGTGTTCGGTTCGAGGCTTGATCGCAAATCCGGTAAGTACATGTATATCAATGGTTTAGTATGATTAAAGTGTTGAGAACAACACATATGGTTATCGTGTAATACACGTCATACTAATAAAAAAACGATATAGAATAGATATAGTCAACGAAATTACACGCGTTGATGCGTATAGTAGAAAAACCTTGTATTATAATACGGGCATCCTTTAATGTTGAAATTACTAACTGTTGTATATGTTTTAGTTGAAGGACACTCGCATATGAGGATAGCGAGAGTTTAACAAATCGCAGATTTGACAGAGGAACGGTCCAAAGAGTATACTCATCAAGGACCTAAATCGTGTAACGGTCGCGAACAAGGCTAATGGCAAGAGAAGCCCGTTAGGGCAAGCATTACCAGGTGCACATTTTAAATTAATTGCACAAATAGTAATATGCAACAAATATGTAGAAATTGAAAGTTGCATATGTAGATTAAAAACTTGGAAAAAACCCGAATAGAAAATGTATTCGGGATATTGTTTCCAAGAGAAACAAATAGAGGCATTACTTACATAGGGCTTGATGTGAAAACTATAAAAAGGTCATGCGTGTCATGTGTTAATCGCTTACTCTGGCCAAGTAAGTAGTGGCATATGATACCATGAACTTCTTATAGCGGACACATTTACATCCGATGTAGTAAGGACGGGGTGAATGGGACAAATTAAAAAGTACCCAAATAAAACAAATGAACAAAATAGTTGATAATAATGTAAACGCACAGCCGGGTGACGGAAGCGTATTACATTAGGATAATGAGCCCGAGAGAAGGGGCAAGGATTAATGTAAATGATGATATAAATGAATGATCAAAAGAAAATTCACGAAAATAAGTCATCTTGGACGAAAGGGCCATGGTGAACAAAATGGACAAGTAAAACCAAAGTATAGATGATCCGCCGGGTCATAAAAACAAAGGTGTTGCCCACACGAAAAAGATAATCAAGGTTGTTAACTTTAGTCGTAGTAAAGAAAGGATAACGATGATACTCGTCACTCATAATTAAAAAGGCCGCCAATGGTGGTCACGTAAAGAATAAAAGACATGGTCGAAGAAAAGCGACGGATTTCGCTAAGATGACCAAGTAAATCGAAATGAATTCTTAATGCATACCGGAAGGGGAGCAATGATAACGATTTCGGTAAAACACCCGGTTGATGGGTAAGGAATTAAACGCATGCGTAGACTGAGAAACAGGAACGCGTATGGAAAGTCAAAAGACTCGGGTTTTGGGTCATGACTAAAGGACGATAAGATACTGCAAATAGAGATTTTGATAAATTGCGTTCAACTATTTCAAAGCTGAACGGGTCGAACAAAGACTGAAGTTTGACATTCATAAGTGATGAATTTTCACACGAACAAGTCAAACAAATTTAATAAAGGATGACACTTGCTAAAGTAAGTAAGCGCGAATCGAATAAATAAAAGTGCGAAATATTAATAAACCTATGTAAAGGAGTTATAGGCGTTAAAAACAATAAAATAAAAGAACCCGGGTAATGGGACGTAAAGAAGTATAGGTAAGAACCGGGTAACGGTAAGTGTCACACCCCGACCACGTGGAACAACCAAACGTGGCGGAAATGTCGGGGAGTGTTGTAACAGAATCATTGTTTCGTAACCATGGAATAAATAAATTCTGTTTTATTGAATAAATGAACTCATTGTTTTAATACAATCAAATAAATACAACTACGATCTTCCAAGTTTTAAAGTCGCTAAGGCACGAGTCCATCCTAAATGTAGCATGTATCAACAATCATTGCAAAGCAGTACCTGAAACATGTGTAAAAATAGGTACGTCAGCATAAAAATGCCTGTGAGATACATAGGTTTTGTGAAAATAGGATTCATGACTTATGTTTGAGAAAATGTTTAGTCATGAACCTTGTAATTTGCTTTGTCTTGTAAATCATTTGAAAAAAACGATAAGATCAGATGATATGTATAAATAAGAGAATAATGTATGGTTAAATGAATAACCATGTAAAATGAGTTTGTATAATATAAGTTGTTTGTAAATTAATGTCTTGTGAAAAGTATGTTATTTGTATAAAATGTTATATGTCTCAAATTGAAATGATTCAGATAACGATACAATATGTAATACCATACAAACACTTATATATAGGAAGTACCAGCGGCGTATCCACCATGCTTGTATCATATTACACACGCCTCGTTACTTAATCACTTACTCAAACCAACCAACAATGTAAGATGTCTATGTTTAAACCAATTGTCAAACGTATTGAATAATGTGTCAAAATGTTTATGTCAAGATGTAAGTCATGAAATGTATAACCAATGTCAATACTGTTTATGTGTCCAATGTAAATCATGTAATATGTAACCAAAATGATATGTATAAATAAAAGTAAGGTTAAACGAATAACCTTATATTAGCATATTAAAAGTATACTTTGGATTTGTAAGTAACATATTAAACTATGTTTTGGTTTTGTAAATAACATATCAAAATATGCTTTGGATGATTAACAAAATATATGTTGGTTTTGTACAATACCACACATGAGAGTATATCAAATTATACTTTTGGGAGTATATCAAAATATACTTTAAAGGTGTGATTTAAGACTTCATTCAGACCTAGTGCATCAAAATACACCTTTGAGACTATAAGGATACCACAAAGGAAATCCCTATTTGGATGGAGAAACAAATTGGTTTCAGACATTCCATGACAACAGGAATGGGGTGTCAAATCCTATAGCGCTATATCATACTAACAATCGGTCTGGTGAACATAAAATAAGTACAATTCAACATTTTATTTTATGTTCTTTGAGAAATCAGTGTTTAAACCATAGATAGTCATTTAGTTTGTCAAAAGATAAGTAATAACATGTATAATCAATTATACTTTGAAATCATGAAAATAACAGATAGGTACACATGCTTCACCCCAAAACAGTTTGAAAACAGTAAAAGAGGGGTCTATGTACTCACATTGAGAGTGCTTAGGAGTCCTTGTGTAACAACCAAACAATGTTAGAGATCACGTATATCAAACGGCACCTATTATAGGTAACTATGTTAATAAACCGGACCTAAATCGGAGGATTTAGATAGAATGAGGGTTCGTAAACCAAACGAGTATGGAGACTCGTGTCATATGGTTTAACAAAGCCTACATACTAAATGAAACCTATCATAAGTGCTTTCGACCCATCGCGACCCATTTAGGTAGCTTATGCTACTTTAACGCGTCGTTCGCGTGAAACGCGTTCGGACCGTCTAACTAGTCCTATGACAAGTGTTATATGCCTAAACATGTTACATAATCAGTTATGTGACAAAATTTTAGGTTACATATGCTTAATTACCAATTATACATGAAAAGGGTATTCTGGTAATTTACCTAAGGCATATAAACTACCTATCATACAACTACTCAAACGATGTGACCATAGGGTATAACCTCGGAAGGTTATTCCCTACCTACTATGGTCACCTAATGTGTTTGGTCGGATCCTAATGATCGACCAAATGGGTCGGGTTCGAAGGTATAAGCGATTTATTAGATCGCTTACCCTACGACCCTAGACAACGTGGTAATCAGTAGGCATAGTCCCAAGGGACTATGACCATCGTGATTACAATCACGTTGCGAAGTTCAAACGAACTTCGCATTGACCATAAACTGGTCAACGCAGAAAGTCAAACAAAGTTTGACTTTCAGACTCGAAAAGCAATAAAAGAACGAAAGAATACTTACGAAGGGTCCCCGAATGCTAATCTCGATCCAAGAATCTCAGGTATGAAACAATGGTTTCAACTTAGAGTTTCTAAGATCAAAATTCTAGTGGCTTTTGAAGTTGTGGGGTGGGGTATTTATAGTTTTCGGGTAACCGTTAAGATCGTTTCATGGAAACCGTGCTCGAATCCCACCCATACATGTGTTGGAATGTTATGGTAACTAAAAATGGGTTCTTATCAGCTGACTAGGCAAGTGTGAGTGTGTGGTTGTGAATTAAACAGCTGCAATCTGCTGTTAAATGCAGTTAATCTGGTCAGAAGGAGCCACGCGGCCCGCGTCAGGATTACACAAGGCTCAGGCGGGCCGCCTGGCCTTGTCTGATCAGCAACATGTTTCTGAATTTACAGTTTAAGTCCCTGCACGTGTTTAAGGCCATTCCCGACACTTCCAAGGCCCGTAAAGCCAAATTTAAGGCCCTAAAATGATGCCTAAACATTGTGGACATGAAACATGCTCAAAAATATGTCGGATGTTGGTTCGTTTGGTCGTACGAACGCGATGTTCGCTTAATTACGACGGAATGCGCACAAGCGCGAAAAACGATCCAAATTGCGCGACGAATGGATTTTTCTCATGCCAAACACTAAAATAAAATATTATAGTGCTTACATAAATTTTTGGATGTCCGGATGTATTCAGAACGTAAGTTATGCGCGAAAGTGCAAACTTGTGCACTTTTTGACACTTTTAGTCCCTGAATGACCCAAAAGTTTATTTTAGCACACCGAACCCCTCAAAGCCTATTTATAAGCTATGTGAAGGATATTTATGGTATGTTTAACTTATGGTCACGTTCCGGAATGTTTGTTACAGTTCAAATTGGCATACTTTCGCAGTTTGTCAAGTTTAGTCCCTGTAAGCGAATTAACTTGGTTTTGCCATACCAAAGCCTTCAAAACTTATTTCTAAGTTATGTAAAGGTTATTTAAGGTATGTTAAGCCTATTTCACTATTCCGGAGTGTTCGTTGAATTAAACTGGTTATATTTACGCATCAGAGCGCGTGTAACCCTCCAGAAAGTGATTTAAAGCTTAAAATCGAACAAGAGTTGATATGTGCAAACGATACACATATTTTTACAAATCCCAAATATGAAATACAATATTTCATTGGTTTGGAATTTGTGTGATGGTTGAAGTGACACAGGTGTCACAGTAAGTGTAGGGCAAACCGACGTGTATTTGACGTTAGAAGTCAAGAAGTCGGAAAGATAATTCGAAAGAAAACAATGCAGCCTTAGACTACGGTCAAGGTCAAACGAAATCCAAAAAGTAAAGGTGAATAATTCTAAACATAAAAAGGGGTGCCTTAACACCATATGCGTATATAAACGTATACACATTTGAATAAAGACTAGAATAAAAGATGATCTACGGGATCATCATAACCTACGGGATATTAATTAGTGTAAAGGTCTACGGGGCCAAAATGACCCACGGGTCATGAATTGAAGCAAAGGGATCATAAGGGCCTCGCCTTAAAAAGATGAAAGCTTAAGGAAATAGCCTACGAGGTTAAGTGAAGGAACCTACGGGTCAATAGTGTAAGGTGAGGGAACTTGTTACGATTCCCCGTGTAAAACGAGAACGGAAAACAATAAATTATGGGTTGTCAATTTCCTTGATATGAGTAATTGACATAGTTAAAGAGAAAAACGTTAAACTAAAATTCAGTTTTAGTAAGAAATAACGTTTTAACAAATATGAATACTATAAGACGAATTCGGAAATAACAAATATCAAAGAGTATGGGTCTTAACATCGATAGGTGCGAGACGATACATTCGAAAAGAAGAAGTATGATAAAGAAACGATTGAATTAAACTTAAACGTGACGTGACGCGCTCACGGACAAGAAAAGAAATATAGAAAATGATCTCGTTGTAACGTGAGTTACGGGGTATGAAGTGACGGCGACTAATTATTCTAGCCGGTAAAACTATTCAAAGTTAAGAAAGCGTCATAACAAATACAAGCGCTTGTTAATATAACACAAGCGCGGGATAGACCTGTTAAAAGACTAACGAGACTAAGTGGTCAAGTGACAACTCAATCAATAAAGATAAAGGGTTATAAGCTGTAAGTAACGGCCCGCGAGGCCTTACACATGAAAGACGTACGCGTCAGTATACATGAAAACTTTTGACCAAAGGAAACGGGAGCCTTGAAAACGAAACTAGGTTCGTTTAATTAAACCAATGAACTACGTAAATAAGGTTTCGGGGACGAAACCTCTTTAAGGGGGGTAGACTTGTAACACCCCAAAAACGGGTTTGGAAATCAAACCACGTTAATAGTGAAAATGAGTAAAATACCGTTAGTGGTAAAATTAACCCGGTAAAAATTAGGATTTAAATAAATAAACTTGATATTAATTAAAAGAAGGATAAATACTTTGAGAAAAACAAAGTATGTAAAAGGCCCGAGTTAACGGGACTTAAAATAAAACGGGTTATGACTTCCCGAACCCATTAAGTTAACTAGGAATAATTAACCTAGTTAATAAGAGGGAATGTTACTAGAAATAAGTAGGTTATAGCCTACTTAATAACAAACCAAAACATGAGGGGCTAAAGGTGGTCAAATTGGAAAATGTTTTAACTATAACATTTATAAAAAAAAATGAAAACACACACATAGGTGTGTGTGGAGATCGACCAGGAGGGAGCTCCCATGGAGCAAACCCTAGTTCTTCAAGAATCTACAAAATTGGAGCTCAATTCATGCCCTAAATCGATGCATGAACACATAAAAACGATCACCAAGTCATGGGGATCACAAGGTATGTCACAAAACCTAGATTGGTTGAAGTTGAAATTTGAGACAAGTAGGTTACTTGCAAATAAATTGATGGATTATGATCCAAGGATGAAATTAGGAATGATTTTTATGTCTAGGAGTAAACCCTAGTCATTTACTTGTTGAATTGAGGTTCATAATTATGAATTTCATGATTATCCATTTATGTGTTAAATGGGTTTTGTAGAAATAAGATGAACCCTAGAATTATGACTATTAAAATGGTGATTAACTGATTTCCATGAGATGAATCTGAGAATAGTATGCATGCTAAACATAATGGAATTGAAATTATGTTTATGTTTAGTAGAAATAACTAGTTATGAACTAGTTGTAAATGTGTAAAAATTTATGCACATTAGGTGTTTGTTAAAATGCCTAAATAAGAACTAAAGTGTTGAAATTAGAGTGAAAATGTTTATTTGAGTGATATGGCAATTATGCGTAATATGAAGTGATAGGGGTTCTAAATATTATGTTGATTTAGACTTAATGTTGTAACCCATGTGATCAAAAAGTAGTTAACTTTAGATAAGCTAAGTTAACTAATCATGAAGTAGAATAGTAGCTTCGGCATAGAAAATAAGTGAGGTGGAATAGTCGTGATTTTTATGACTAATTTAACCGCCTTGTAAATGATTGAAAATAGTTTGACGCCTAACGAGCTAGGTGGAGGCTTGGGAAAGGAAGCGGGTCAAACAAATCAAGAATGGAGGAAAAGCCTAATTCGGATGCAAGGTAAGTATATCTTACACTAGTCATATATTTTAGAATATCCTTTTGTCGTGTTAATTACGAAAAAGACAATTATGACGTAAGCCATAGTAGGCCAAAAAGTGTTAAGAAATGATTTATAAGTAAAAAGACTATACGGTATTAACCGAAGCGAGTCTTGTAGACGAGATGGTACTAAATAACATCTCGCAAAGATAAACGGTCACTTAGACCAAACGGGTCGAATGGTGAAAATATCACCATTTGAAAATATCGACTAATCAATATTGTCGAGTTGTGTGTTCACAGGAGTAAATACGGAAGGATAACTTGTATCGCTATTAAGTAGCGAGTGTTAAAGCAAGGTATAAAAAAATGGTCAATATAATGATCCGAGTCAGGTATGTATAATGATTCAGCTCATTGTTTAGAACTCGAGATTCTATAAGTGTTAGACAAGATCAAAATGAATATTCGGTTATCTTTTAGGTAAACCGAATAATTTGAGTCATAAACATGGTGTTTTAGAAACATAATGGTTTCTAAACAAAATCATAGTTAAAAGGGTCGGATTTTAAGTCAAACAAGTATTTAAAAGTCCCTCGTCGTAAATGAAAGACTAACGACCCTTAAAGGTTGTTTGGAAATGAGTGTTACAAGCAAATAGATACTTAGAATAAGTACAAAAAGCAAAAGAGGTAATTCTTTGGTCAAAAGACTTTATATGTGTCTTTGCCGTAAAATGATAATCCGAGGGGTAAAACTCAGAACATATAAATATCCACATTAAATCCAACGCACATATAGTTGTGGTGGAAGATTACTTGATAAGAAATGTAGGAATAAGATGCTAGAAATGAATGAAAGTGATTTCAAGCTTTAAAGTGCTTAAATACCCTTAACGGGTCAAAATAAGCATACGAGCGAAAACGGGTTTAAATTGTGTAATAAACCTGTGATTAGAACCTAATATGGTAGATAACCTTAATTTGAATAAGTGTATGTGATATAAAGATCAAACAAATATGTTTGTTTGATAAAATGCATAAACGGGTTAAAATTCGATAAAAAGGTAACGAGTCGAAGGCTTAGAAGTCTCAAATTTTATTATGTTGGATGTTGGATTATAACTCCATATGATGGAGAATTAAATTACGGACGCGTAGGAAAAAGAATCGAGTAAAACGGATTAAAAACGAGAGAGTTATGCTCGTTTCCGTGAAATCGGGTCATGTTGGGAATATGCAGCAACTGTTTAAGCAACAGTCTGTGAAAAAGGGACCTAGGTGTAGCGCGACGCCCCTAGGCGTAGCGCGACGCCCCCTAATTCCGGAAATTGTTAAATTTTGTTTGTTTGACCCATGTAACTTGTTTAAACTTATTATTTAACTATCAAAACTAACTTTTAAGTTGGTTTTGATCATAGGTGATCACCAAGAGTGCCCGGATGAAGATCAAGCTCGATGAAGAACCGAACACATGATAACGAAGATTCCGCATTAAACTTTGTTTTGATTTCATAATGTGAATTATGGAAACACTTAAGATTGGTATTATGAATGTTTCAAACTTGTGTGAACATTCTTGATGGAAAAGTTTTTATTAAGTCGTATTTTTTATATAAAATGCATATTTTATTGATGTATTAACATTAAATTAGAATGGGTCTTACACAAACCCGAAGACAAATGGGCTTTGTTCCTGGGCTTTAACTTATAAGTCCTTTTTTTAGTTCTTTTCTCCTTATCCACTGAACTAAAAAATAAAATATTGTTGACATTGGCCGGCTTTATGGTCCTACCTGAATGACTTTTGTTCCCCTCCTCACCAAGAATACAAGTGTCAGACAAACTATTTCCAACACAATTATTACCAGGGGCACAGTTGTCGTTTCCCAATAAAGTTTCCACATTAACTTCTTCCGACCTCAAATTGATATTCACCAACTCTTGATCTTCTTGTTGGGGGACGTTTGGAATACCTGCAAGCCCATCAGAACCAGAATCAAGATTAATCCCCTGAGAACGATCTTCCGAGCCAAGCGAATCTGAACTGGATGACTTATCACTAGGAACAACCACAGGACCAACAGAATCCGGAGTCCAATCAGTGATTTCCTCCTCAATCCATACTCGATAGGTCTTATTTTTGCATTTTAGAGAAACATGATCCTGAATTCTCCCACCTTCCCCCACAAGCAATCCGATCCAACTAACTGAAAGGTTTTCGTCTTCCGATTCCATCTGCAAGCCATGCACGACCTTCCCAAAATGCTCGGCAATATTGTTCAGCACATCATTATCCGCAAGATGGATGGGAACCCCTTGGATTTTAACCAATGCAAGCCGCTCAAAAGGGAGGGATTGTCCTTCCCATGGATCTAGGGAAGAAAACCACTCCTTCCACGTATGATTCTCCAACAGAAAGTTAACACAAGTTTCTTCTCTTCAAAATTAAGTAACATAGCCAGACCCCCTAGGTAACTTAAGGACACACCGACGATACAGCTATCAGCTAAAATAGAGTTAAGGTTCCTAAGAACCTTCAGGTCTTTACATCTTAATACCAGGGCTTTGCCAATCTTGTTAGTGCATTACGTCTATTGACTTCGTCTTGTATCATGTAATAGGATAACCAGTGCTCGAGGTGCGAAAAACTGAGTTTAGAAGGCATTTCGCTTGAAAGTGTCAAGATCAATTTCAAGCGAAACCTCATTCACTGGGTTCGCTTGAAACAGTCCTGGTCACACTCAAGCGAAACCTACAAGATCAGAGTTTCGCTTGAACCTGTCCTGGTTCATTTCAAGCGAAACCCACACAACTATATATAGGGAACTTGTTGATTCATTTGGTACGCTTCAGAATTTGTAACGAAGTGCTGCCGAAATCTGTTCAGGTTGTAATTGATGTTATATTGAATCAAAGTGACAGATTTAATAGTATCAAGCTGTTTCCACGTCCGTTTCACTGATTCCGCCTTTGAATCGGATTATACGCTCTTCTGATTGACTCGTTTGGGTCCAACAACAATCCTACAAGTGGTATCAGAGCTCAGGAAGAAGAGTTTATCTTGATATCATCTATTTTCTGACTTCTACACCTTCTTTTTCAATCTGAACAAGTTTTAACGGTCAAAATTGGATCAAATTTTCACAGATTGTGTAAAACTACATATTGACAAACCCTAGAAAGTTTCACTGCAAAATTCGAAGTAAAAATGACAAAATTGGACAAAAAACTAGGTTTCGCTTGAACGAACACTTTGGGTTTCGCTTGAAAATAGCTGTTGGTTTCGCTTTAAATCAACTTTCGCTTGAAAGTTCATCAGGTTTCGCTTAAAATCAACTTTCGCTTGAAAGTTCATCAGGTTTCGCTTGAAATGTCAGTTTTGCCTTTCGCTTGAAAGCTGATTTTCAGTGTCAACTTGGGATTTCGTTTCAACTTGCTGTTTCGCTTGAAGTCTTAGTTCGCTTGAAAGTGAAAACTCCGAGTCAAGATCATTTCACACCAACCAAGTGTCAGTCAGTGTTGGAATATTTGATATTATTGATTCTGATTGTGTTTGTTTAATCTATTCAGGTTTACATCATGGCTGAAGAATTCTACAACACGTTTTTCAATGCATTCACATCCGAATCATCCGAGATTGCAAATGTTACACCAAAAACTATCACAAAAGCTATCAATGAGAACATCAAGCATGATAACTTCTATGGAACACACTCAAAGCCACCAACTCTGGAGAGCATTGAAGATTATACATGGTGGAAAGAACGTCTTCTCAATTGGGCGAAAGCTGGTTTTGCTTAGAGTTTGGATACGAACGGCCAAAAGATGATAAAGGCGAAGAACTTTCATTCAAGAAGTTATCAAGAGAAGATAAATCTGAGTTTGCTGCCGAACAAAGAATGATTGCTTTGATCCAGTTTGCAATCAGAAATGATATTTTTGCGTTGCTAAATCATGATGGGTCATCTAAATCAGTTTGGGAAGCTTTACGTGTTAAAGCTGAGGGGGGTAAACAGATAAAAAAGAACAAAATTGCTTTACTTAAAAAAGAATTTGATCTGTTTGATAGTCTAAAAGGAGAGATAGTGAGACAAATGATTGAGAGATTTTGTCATCTTAAAATTGAACTTGAGAGATTTGAGATAGTGAAAACAAGAGAGGAACTTATAGATAAAGTGATTGAAGCGTTACCACGAGCTGATCAGTGGCAAACATTTGTGTTTATTTTGAAAAATGATGCTTTATATGATACAATTTCTCTTGATGCATTGTTTGAAAAGATAGAGAGTCATGATCTGGAGCTACAAAAGCAAAGCAAGATGACTGGTTCTTCACATCAACAGAATGTTGGATTGTATTACAAAGGCAGTGTACCTTCGAAGAAAGGTGTTGGTTCACCAAAGACAGCATTCAGTGGTGAGAAGATGAAAGAACCTCAAACAACTTCAACAAGTCATCATTCTGGATATCATTCATCTTCAAAATCAAATTCTGATGAAGCTGAGGAGATTTTATGCAACATCGCTCTCAAACTGAAGAATTCTCCGTCGATGAGCATCAATGCAGCTAAGCAGCAAATGAGTTTTCTTGCATCTGTTCTGGAATCATATGAAGGTCTTGTAGCTGGTAAAATTGGAAACTCCAAATTAACCAAAGAAGACTACGAACAGATTGATCCGGAAGAAATGGAGCTCATAGATATTCGTTGGTGTTTAGCCAGTTGCATCCGAAGAGCGCAGAGGTATATGGAGATTAATGGGAAACAATCTCTTGGAGGTGCATCAACAAAGCTTGGATTCGACAAATCCAAAGTGACTTGCTTCAAATGTAAGCAGAAAGGTCATTTCAAGAGAGAATGCACTAATTCTGCAGTTGGTGGAAATGAATATCCGTTCAATGATGATTACTACCGAAAGGCAATCTACCATCGAAGCAGAGAAGAGCCTAAGATGATTGAAGATAAACCTAAATCGAGAGCTTGTTTTGTAATTCAAGATGATGAAGGTTTTGATTGGTCTGAGATATGTCCAGAAGAAGATCGTTTGGAGAATGTTCGAAAAAACAGCTCATAGGAAAGCTATAACAGAGGAAAGAAAGTTTGTTTTTGTTGCTGAGATTAAAGATGAAAACAAAGAAAAAGATACAGCTGAGATCAAAGTGAAAACCAGAGAAGAGATTCTGGAAGAAAAGACCTACAGAGAAAGAAACATTGTGTTGAATAGAATGGATGAAATGCAAGAAGAATATGAGAGTGCTGTTATGAGCAAAAGATGGGATAAGAAGAGAGAATGCTACTTTAACAGAGAAGGTGAACCAGTTGTTCCAAAGAAAGATATAATCTTTGATGATGTTCTTCTCATAATTCCTTTGAGAGCTGAATACTAAAGAAATGTGTTGAAAGATGACACATATGCTAAAAGGCATGAAAAGGAGATCAGATATGCCATGACATCGTGTCTAAGAAAAAGGGATGAAGAGAGAATGAAGAAGAATGTTGAAGAAATGGTGAACAATCTGAAGAAAGTTGCTGAAGAGGTTAAAGTTGAAGCTGTTGAAGCTGTTGAAGTTGAGGTTGTGAAGGAAATCAAAAGTGACGAAGTTGTTGTGAATGAAGAGGTCGAGAAAGCTGTTACTGAAGAACAGCAAATTGGAGAAGATGTGAAGAAAGTAGAAGAAGAAGTAAAGAATGAGAATTTGGAAGCTGGTAATGTTGGTGATGAAGTTGGTGTTGAAGAAAAGCAAGATGATGCTGATCAGAAGCAAACTGAGGCAACTGCATCAAACACTGAGGTGCCAATCACTGAGGTACATTCTGATTCTGAAATCTTAAAACCGAGTGATCAGTGCAAGAAATGCATGGAACCGTGCAGAGCTTGTATTGAAAAAGATGAGCAATTCAGAACAAGAGATCTTGAATTCACTAAAATTGAAAACATTTTTAAAGAAAAATGCAAAGAAATGCTAGAAAAGGAAAAAGTTTTAAAAGAAAATGATGAAAAATTTTCAGAAAAATGTACAAAGTTAGAAAAAGAAAATGAAGTTTTGAAAGAAAATGTTTCTAAAATGACGGAAAAATGTTCTGAAAAAGAAATTGCTTGTCAAGAAATGAAGAAAGAATATGACTCAATGAAATTAGCATATCATATTACGAAAGAGTCATACGAAAAAGTGAAAGATGAAATGAAATATGCTCAATCAAGAATGAATTATCTTTCTGAAACAACTAAAGAACTTAAACGAATGTATTCTATAAAACAAGATGTTGTTAATTCCTATATTGAGGATGTTGCTAAACTAAAGCGGCAGATTACTGATTAGAACAGGACAACAACAAGTTAAAGAGTTATCACGTGTCGGCATATGTGCTTGAACGAATTTTCAATATAAAACCGGGAGATGGTGAGTCTGAGCAAAACAAGAAGGGCATTGGCTCAGAGTTTCATCAAGTTCCACCACCGGGAAAATTTGCATTTTATGATGAGGAAAAGGTCGAAAAAGCTTTCAATATGGTAGACCAATTGCCAGACAACATTGACATAACCTATTCCAAATCTGATGATTCTCATGATTCAGAGGTGGTAGGTAAAGTCGTTGAAAGTGTGTTGAAAGAAGAGTCGGTTGATACAGGTAAATCTGAATCACAGGATGAAGATGAAGGAAATTTTCATGATAGTTATCTGAAAAACACAAAATCCGAGAAAAGTTTGAATGAGGATTCAAAAGGATTGGTTTATACCATGAATGGATCGGACAAATTGTTTTTAGATGTTGTATTCCCAATTCAGAATGTGATTTCAGAAAAGGTTGATAAAGTTTTCAAAATGGTTGAGATTGAGAAGTCTGAGATTTCAAAGTTTGTTGGTAAGAGTCATAGAGGTTCGTATAACAAACCTGGTTACAAGAAGAAAAACATGAAGGCTGGGTTGGGGTATAAGAAGAAACAAAGTTGGAAAAGAAATGAAACTCCAAATTTAAAGACAAAAATGAGTTTTGTTCAAGGAAAAAGTTTTGAAGAAGATGAAAAACTCAAATTTAGACAACAGTCTAATGAAGAGTTTTGTGTTCAAAAGGAAAAGCAACAACCACAGGTCAAAGATGTGTCCAAGAGAACATGCTTCAAGTGTGATCAGATAGGACATCTTGCACGAAAGTGTCCAAATCTGAAACCTGTGGATGTTGACATAAAGAAGATTGATGCTGAGAAAAAAAAATCTGAGAATGTGAGACAAAGGTCAACCAGATTTGACTCAAAACAAACTTGGAGGTACAACACAAACAAGTTTGTTTCGAATCAAATTTGGAAACCAAAACAGACTATGTCTGATTCAAGACAGACCTGGAATTCTCACACACCCAGAGTTAGAACAACACAAAGTTGGAAAACATTTTTTGATATAACAAAACCCCAAGAGTTTTGGAAACCAAAAGTTGTTGTTCAAAAACAAAATGTTCAAAAAGATTCACATTTTTACAAAAGACGTACTCCAAAAGGACAAACATGGAGTGTAAAGAAACATGTGATTCTTAAAAAAGATGAAAAAGTTGAAGTAAAAGTTGAAAAGATTTTTGTGAAAGATGACAAAGAGTTTCCAGCATTGAATGAAAATTATTGTGTTGAAATGCCTAAGGTCCAACAGACTTGGGCTAAATTGTTCAAGTAATCAAGTAGTTTGATTGTGCAGGTGCTCAACAAAACCAAAGATTGTGAGAATGGAAGTTGGAGCAGCCTGGCACAACGAGGAGAGGCTGCTGCTGGACCCTGGTTTGGTTGAACAGGGAGTTTGTTTGTTTTCTGTACATAAATAAACAATATTTCAAAAATCCTAAAATTTGAAAAACCAAAAATATGTTTGTTTTTAATTTTTGTCAAAAATAGAAAATTACAAAAATATGTGTTGACTGAATACGCCGAAACCCTCACGGCTGAACAAACATGATTACTTTCACAAGATTGAAAAACTATTTCCAAACTGTCGAAATCAATGGGTTGTAAATCATGGGGGTACATTATATTTTCTGCAAATCAGAGCACTTTTAGCAGAAAATGGATGGCGAGACAAAGCTATCAGTATTAGTTGTCAAAATTTTTTTAAATGATTTTGCATTTTAGGGGGAGAAATATTGTTGTTAGAAAATACAAAAACATTTGAAAATTTGAAAATGACAAAAACATAATAAAATTCAAAATTGAGTTTTTTGCGTAAAAAGAGAAAATGATAGTACCTCAGTAGACAGTTACAGTACCCTAAAGAAATGGAAAGTTTAAATGCGTTAAACGATCTCACCGTGGATGTGTCGGTAGATTTTTATACATTTAGTAAACTTTTTCGGGATATAAACCTAAATTCAAACTTCCTTATTTCGTGGGGAACACTACTTGGATATATAGGTAACCCCTGAAATCTCGTTTGAAAGGTCCCTCTTTCTGAGATACTAGGTCTTTATACTCAGTGATATCTGGGGTATTATCCCGGGACTTCTGATTTTGCGGAAGCAATGGCCTAGTCCCCGGAGAATACTTTTCGCATTGCTTGAAACATAGCACAACCCTCAGCAAATTGATGAAACAATAAAATTGATAGTCATTGCTGTTGTAATACAAAAGATCCTCTAAAGGGGACACACCCAAAAGTCGAGCCGTCATCTCTCTGCTGAACGGAAGTTCTGACCTGAGCTCTCACGGTTTCGTACTATAATTTATTCCCCTTACAGATATCATCTAGGTATATACACCTGTAAGACTGAATATTGGGATCTGGATACGGGAGTATATTCAAGAGGTGGGACACATGAATGGGTTTAAGTTCTTAAAACATCTAATTCGTATCCTGAATCAGTTGAAATTTGTATGAAAATTTAAGTGGACAAGTATATCGACAATCTAAGTGAATTGTTTAATTCTTAATGTGTAACTAAGCTCAACGGTACATGTGACTTGTCAGAAACTGATATGATCCTCTAATGCATACTCAAACAAAAATATTGTCTGTAAATATGTTTGTACATATTTCTTTACTGCTTTATATTTTCATAAAAATTCAAAAAGATTTTTTATTCTGATTTATTTTCGACAACCGATGTCTGAAATGCTGAGTTTCAAAATCTAAGTAAGTTGATTGTGGTTCTGAAAATAAAAACAAGTTCATTAATTTGAAACTTGTTTTAAAAATTAAAAATTTCAAAAACAGTTTGTAATATCTCCAAGGTCATTAATTTGGACTTGGATGATTAACTGTGAGGGAGTTAGATTCTTTAATGCTGCTAAATCTTTTAGTATGTTGATAGGAGGAGTGTTTTAGAAAGTTGAATAGAGGCGGATTATGATTTCTGGGTAATTGAATTTGAAAGCATTATATTTATAGATGTTTGAGTGATTGCAGATAGTCCAGATTACGATCCCGAGAGCAGAGTCTAAGGGGGAGTCTGAAGACAAGCTTGAAGCATGGAGGAGTTTGTAGATGGATAGCTAGGTGTCGATCCCAAAGCATGGAAACTTGATGAAAGGGGGAGCCTGAAGCTGATAGAAGAAAAGGATTGATGGATGCTTATAATGTTACAACTTGGATGAGAAGGCAGAATGATCAAGACCGAAGATGTGTCATGCTGAAAACTAGACACTGAAGACTTCGTCAATATCCGAGGGGGAGTCTGTTAGTGCATTACGTCTATTGACTTCGTCTTGTATCATGTAATAGGATAACCAGTGCGAGAAACTGAGTTTAGAAGGCATTTCGCTTGAAAGTGTCAAGATCAATTTCAAGCGAAACCTCATTAACTGGGTTCGCTTGAAACAGTCCTGGTCACACTCAAGCGAAACCTACAAGATCAGAGTTTCGCTTGAACCTGTCCTGGTTCATTTCAAGCGAAACCCACACAACTATATATAGGGCACTTGTTGATTCATTTGGTACGCTTCAGAATTTGTAACGAAGTGCTGCCGAAATCTGTTCAGGTTGTAATTGATGTTATATTGAATCAAAGTGACAGATTTAATAGTATCAAACTGTTTCCACGTCCGTTTCACTGATTCCGCCTTTGAATCGGATTATACGCTCTTCTGATTGACTCGTTTGGGTCCAACAACGATCCTACATCTTTGAACGCCAATAATGGATCTGATTTACGTTCAATTTGTTCTTGTGGTACTTATTTTTGGTTGTATTGTTGTCATGAACTATTTTGATGTGGCGAATTTGTGTAAAATTCTTCATACCGTTAAGAATATCTAAATACTGTTGGTTTACATTCAAATTTAATAATATACTGCAGGTGTTCGTTGAGAACTATATTTTTGGAGAGAGAAGTTACAGAGAGAAAGAAAGGGCAATGAAGATGAAGATTTGCATTTTTAGAGAGAGAATTTACAGGGTGAAAGAAAAGGCAATGGAGATGAAGATTTGCATTTGGGGTTATACATAACGAAATGACCAAATTGCACTTGAAGTTAAAAGTGAAAAGACATACATGTCTCGGTCAACTAACAGTTGACTAACAACAAATGTTTTCTGGGACTTGATTGATTGCAATCGACAATCGTAAGGACTTGATTGTTCTTTTTTTTTTTCAAATAAGGGTTGTGTGTATGATTGGGTGTAAACCATTATACTTTACTCCTTATAATATTTGACAATTACTTAAATTGATGATTACGTGTTGTATACAGACATTATGGGGTCAACTTGACTAGTTTGCAAGTTGATTTATTATTTTGTGAAACAAAAACTAATGTGTTTATGAAATGGTTTCCACATGGGTGTGTTTTGACAGTGTGAGATTCGGGTTAATCTTAGTAGTTTGTGGCTTGGTCCGTTATTTTATGTATTTTTGTGTGTATGCCAACGTTTATAGTGTTTCATAATTCAAACATGATTTTTTATGCATATTTTGTGATTTTGTTGTAAATTTGTGGCAACTCACAAATGCATGTGTTGTGTAAGGATTCATATATCTGACACACTAGGTTATTATTCAGGATTGTTTTCTGGGTTGTTTTATTTTATTACTTATTAAACATAGGTTATCACTAGTGACTGCTTCTCAGGTTCAAGAATTATTTATGATTAATACATACTTAAAATCATACAAAAATTATTACATATTAATGGCTTCGCTATAAGAAGAGTTATAAACCTTTTATAAACATAATTATGGGTCGTGAAGTTATACCCTTATAATTCGTGTTTATAATTTACTTTGTATTAAAAATTTAATGATTAATAAAACGATTGAAAAATTAGTTAAAGTATTAAGCACAAAAAAGTTGTTCAAATATTTAAACGATAACAAAACAATACGATACTAATAATACGTGAATAGACGAATCAAAACATCAAATTGCTTAGATAATGTTAATCTGAAACATGTTTTGGAGGTTTTGCAACCAACAACTTCCTTTCGCTCCTTGACCATTTAAAAACACAAAGATCACCAATTGACATTTCCTCGTCTCAGGGGCGGAACCATAGTAATATGAGCCGTAGCACGGGCTATGGCTCAACCCTGTATTCGTAGTGGTTTTTTTTTTCGTTTTTATATAAAGGATACATCTAAAAAAAATACGAGAATACCACTAAATATAAATTAGGATACTTGATATTTACTAAAATCCCATTTTTTATAAGCTCAAACATTTTCAACCCGAAATCTTGTAGAATAATTATATCCGAATGATAAAATAAGCCCAAATTAACAATAATAAAATTGAAAGGAGTCCCTAAATATAATTAATAAAGTTAACCCAAGACGCAGAACGGTATTATAGTTGAATAAGTGATCTTGCTTGTCTTATGGTGGAAACCGAAACACATAGTTCTTGTCTTTTGGTTTATCAGGTAGTGAAACTAATTTTGGTTTTACCGGTCGCAACCGCAACCGTTGAAATATATATATATATTTTTTTTCTAAATTGAAGCATGTCAAGACGGTTTTACGCAATCAAATGAGCCTGGAATATTTGAACAATGCTATGGTTTATGCGGTCGAAAAATAAACTTTTGATGAGGTAAAAGACGACGATGTGATGGAACGATCTCAAGCTATGAAAAAGAAAGAAGACACTTCTATTAGGTATTTGTTTTACTTTATTTATTATTTATTTTTTATAATTGCCCGGTAAATTTTTTTCGGGATACCTTTAAATTAATGGGCTAGTTCCGCCACTGCCTCGTCTCTTATCAAATCACTCCAACCAATGATATTTTACCTTAAGGTAATAAAATATTATAGATAAGGATATATATTTAATAAATAAAATTGCCATATACTTCAAAAAAAATACCACATACCTTGATTGAACGGCTAATGGTACACAACTCCTACTCGCTACTAAATATACACCAAATTATCACCACTGTTTAAAATTGAACCTAGATCTCCACCAAGAAGTAAGAATATAATTTAACTAAAAAACAGTTTTAGTTAAGTGAAAGTATGATAACTATATTAGGTAGGTATTATAAAATTGAAGTAAAATAAACGTCTATTGCATGTTCGTTTTATAAAAGATACATAATGTTAACCGTCGGGTCCAAAATAACTAAAATGTCGGATTCAAATTAATTATATAATCTATACTATATAATAAAAGAAACCACTTTGAGGACACTTGTCATTATATTAGGCCATCTCTTATAGATAATCATTGAAATCCTTTATTAAAATTTAGATATCTACAAATACGTATTTGTTTTTATATTTGTATTAAATAATATTTATAGCTATGTAATTTACAATGTAAGATACTTGAAAAATGTTGGGTTGCATATAACATCCTTCAAAGGTGGGTTTGGTTGTACGTTACATAGCTACATGGTTGTATGTTACATAGCTACAGATATTAAAAAAAATTGTATATTATAGATATTTACCAATTAAGTTAACTAGGTTTAAACCCCGTGTATTACACGGGATGCATAAATTTTATTTTATATAATATATAATAAATAATAAAAAAAGTTATATCTTTAAAAATGCTGGTGTATTGCATGTGTTGAATAAAATATAATGTCATATGTTAACACATACAGCGGTTAAAATTTATGTTTTAAAAATAAACTTTGATTTACTATTTACTTATTATAACATTTTAGTTCGTTTTTTGTATTTATTATTAGGTAAAAAAACACATGTATTACATGAGATTGAATCCTGTTTTTATGATACATTCAAGAGATATAATGATTTTTGTGGTTGTTTGTTTTGCTCTTAATGATTCAGACCTATTACTGGTTCAACACTTAATGGTTCAGAGCGTTTGTTTTATGAGCAGACGTCTGAATGATTCAGACATTTTCCTCTGAATGAGTAAGCAATATACCAAGTCTGAATGGTTAAGACCTCTTATCCGAATTTGTCAGACATTTGTCATTGAACGGTTAAACATTATAGTCGCTCTTGATGGTTCAGACATCTTATTTGTTCAACACTTAATGGTACAGAACTCTTAATGGTTCAGCACTTACTCATTCAGAAGTTGCCAACCTTCATGCTTATTTGTTTATTTTAGTCATAAAACATTCATCTCAAATTTGTATTCAAGAGAGTTTACAATACAAAAACGTAAAGATTGATCCCCACAGTTTTATATATTTCATCAACCATAAAAATGAATACCGTTATCATATAGAGACATATTGTAAGCAAAATTTAAATAATATACATATTCCTAATTCGAATATTTGACTTTGATGTTTAACCAAATATTTTTTTTAATAAGATGCTAATCTATAAATTTTGAATGAATAATTGTATTCGAAACTTTGGTTATACGTACTTTGAATAATACATTAAAAAATAATATCCAGCATAAATTTAGAAGTTAAAAAGTTAGTTTGTATGTAGCAAAATGAATAATCAAAAATTAAAAAGATATGGAAATAAAAAAATTCAATGATATTAAAACAAACATTTATCATTATCTAAATTTTTGCTAAAAATTATTTATAGAAAAACAAATATTTATTGTTATCTAATTTTTGTTTGAAATTATTATTATTATTATTATTATTATTATTATTATTATTATTTAATATGATCATTATCTAAATTTTTGTTTAAAATTATTTACAAAAAAAAAAACAAATATTTATTCTTATATAATTTTTGTTTGAAATTATTATTATTATTTAGTATCATCATTATCTAAATTTTTGTTTAAAATTGTTTATAGAAAACAAATATTTATTCTTATCTAATTTTTGTTTGAAATTATTATTATTATTATTATTATTTAATATGAGAGATAAATAGAAAAATAAGGTAAGAAAGCATCAGAAAGTGACACGTGTCCAAAAAATATTTTCATTTATTAGTATAGGAAGATTACACAAAAACAAATATTTATTCTTATCTAATTTTTGTTTGAAATTATTATTATTATTATTATTATTATTATTATTATTATTATTATTATTATTATTATTATTATTAGGTAAAAAAACACATGTATTACATGGGATTGAATTCTATTTTTATGATACATTCAAGAGATACAATGATTTTAGTGGTTGTTTGTTTAGCTCTTAAAGAGGCTCTTAATGGTTCAGACCTCTTACTGGTTCAACACTTAATGGTTCAGAGCGTTTGTTTTGCAAGCAGACGTCTGAATGATTCAGACATTTGCCTCTGAATGAGTAAGCAATATACCAAGTCTGGATGGTTAAGACCTCTTATCCGAATTGATCATACATTTGTCATTGAACGGTTAAACATTATACTCGCTCTTGATAGTTCAGACATCTTATTTGTTCAGCACTTAATGGTACAGACCTCTTAATGGTTCAGCACTTACTTATTCAGAAGTTGCCAAACAGCCTTTTAGTTAGTTTTATGCATGTTCATGCTTATTTGTTTATTTTAGTCATAAAACATTCATCTCAAATTTGTATTCAAGAGAGTTTACGATACAAAAACGTAAAGATTGATCCCCACGGTTTTATATATTTCATCAACTATAAAAATGAATACCGTTATCATATAGAGACATATTAAAAACCTATAAATTAGCAACATAATTATGCTTAAGGTTGTTATGCTTTTAGCTTTGGGAGTTTTAAAAAAAATAGAATTTTCTTTTTTAACCCTAAAGTTTTAATCTTTGACAATTTAAGTTTAAAGTTTTAATCTTTGTTAATTTAACCCCTTTGATAAATTTAATTTTTCACTTCTAATTCAAAAGTTTCCATGTTATACAATTTAACCCCTTTGATTAATTTGATTTTTCACTTCTAATTCAAAAGTTTCCATCTTTTGCGATTTAACCACTTTGATTTTTTTTACTTTTAACCCAAAGCTTTTCATCTTTTGCAACTTTGGTCCCTTATACTTTTCATCTTTCGCAAAGTGTTGTAATCTTGGATTTGGGGGTTTTTCATAGAAAATATGGTTATGCATATGGTTGTTGTAACCTAGGTTTTGGGGGTTTTTCAAAAAAAAAAATTGGTTTTTTTACTTTTCACCCAAAAGTATTTCATAAATTACTTTTAACCCAAAACTATTTGTTTTTTTTACTTTTAACCCAAAACTTTTTATCTTTTGCAGTCTATCTTCACAACTTTTTTTACTTTCAACTTTGGCCCTTTATAGTTTTCATTTTCCACAAAATTTTCGTTTTATGCTTCGTTCTAAATTTTGTGACTTAACACATCGAAACATGCGTATTTGGTTTAACCTTTTTACGTTTCGTTCTAAATTTTGTGAGTTAACAAGACACAACGTGCGTGTGTGGGTGAACATTTGTACATCGTCTATTTTTTACCGTTTGACAAGTTCAACACAACGTGAGGGTCCTAAATCGACTTAGTTATAACTAAAGAATCCCCGCCGCATTGCGGCGGGTCGTAATTCTAGTTATAAGCAAAATTTAAATAACATATACATATTCCTAATTCGAATATTTGACTTTGATGTTTAACCAAATATTTTTTTAATAAGATGCTAATCTATAAATTTTGAATGAATAATTGTATTCGAAACTTTGGTTATACTTACATTGAATAATACATTAAAAAATAATATCCGGCATAAATTTAGAAGTTAAAAAGTTAGTTTGTATGTAGCAAAATGAATAATGAAAAATTAAAAAGATATGGAAATAAAAAAAATTCAATGATATTAAAACAAACATTTATCGTTATCTAAATTTTTGTTTAAAATTATTTATAGAAAAACAAATATTTATTGTTATCTAATTTTTGTTTGAAATTATTATTATTATTATTATTATTATTATTATTATTATTTAATATGTTCATTATCTAAATTTTTGTTTAAAATTATTTACACAAAAACAAATATTTATTCTTATCTAATTTTTGTTTGAAATTATTATTATAATTTAGTATGATCATTATCTAAATTTTTGTTTAAAATTATTTATAGAAAACAAATATTTATTCTTATCTATGGTTGTTGTAACCTTGGTTTTGGGGGTTTTTCAAAAAAAAAATTGGTTTTTTTACTTTTCACCCAAAAGTATTTCATAAATTACTTTTAACCCAAAACTATTTGTTTTTTTTTACTTTTAACCCAAAACTTTTTATCTTTTGCAGTCTATCTTCACAACTTTTTTTACTTTCAACTTTGGCCCTTTATAGTTTTCATTTTCCGCAAATTTTTCGTTTTATGCTTCGTTCTAAATTTTGTGACTTAACACATCGAAACATGCGTATTTGGTTTAACGTTTTTACGTTTCGTTCTAAATTTTGTGAGTTAACAAGACACAACGTGCGTGTGTGGGTGAACATTTGTACATCGTCTATTTTTTACCGTTTGACAAGTTCAACACAACGTGCGGGTCCTAAATCGACTTAGTTATAACTAAAGAATCCCCGCCGCATTGCGGCGGGTCGTAATTCTAGTTATAAGCAAAATTTAAATAACATATACATATTCCTAATTCGAATATTTGACTTTGATGTTTAACCAAATATTTTTTTAATAAGATGCTAATCTATAAATTTTGAATGAATAATTGTATTCGAAACTTTGGTTATACTTACATTGAATAATACATTAAAAAATAATATCCGGCATAAATTTAGAAGTTAAAAAGTTAGTTTGTATGTAGCAAAATGAATAATGAAAAATTAAAAAGATATGGAAATAAAAAAAATTCAATGATATTAAAACAAACATTTATCGTTATCTAAATTTTTGTTTAAAATTATTTATAGAAAAACAAATATTTATTGTTATCTAATTTTTGTTTGAAATTATTATTATTATTATTATTATTATTATTTAATATGTTCATTATCTAAATTTTTGTTTAAAATTATTTACACAAAAACAAATATTTATTCTTATCTAATTTTTGTTTGAAATTATTATTATAATTTAGTATGATCATTATCTAAATTTTTGTTTAAAATTATTTATAGAAAACAAATATTTATTCTTATCTATTTTTTGTTTGAAATTATTATTATTATTATTATTATTATTATTTAATATTAAAGACAAACAGGAAAATAAGGTGAGAAAGCACAAGAAAATGACACGTGCTCAAAAAAGATTTTCATTTATTAGTATAGGAAGATACAATCTATATCTATACTATATAATAAAAAAAACCACTTTACAAGGACTGAAATCCCAATTTTTAAACTAATGGACTGAAATAGTGATTTTTGACAAACCACAGGGACAAAAACAGTAATTAACTCAATTAGTTATTACTTTTATATTTATCTATTTACTTTAAATTCAAACTTAGTTATCTAATTTGATCTTAACTATATATTTGAACGTTTTGTTTAGTTTGGTATCAAATAGATTTTACAAAACTTGAAATAAAATTAACTAATATTATTTATCATTTATATATTTATGGAGTTTTAAATAAAGGGTTACATTTATTGAGACTTCGTTAACAAATTTTGCAACAACAGAGTAATCTATTTTTATCACGAAAACCAAACTTTGTATTATTATACTAAATATTTTTATTTTCACTATACAAAATTACATTTACTCGACCCATGT